>JAVQJD010053475.1:0-67731 GCA_036023655.1 Nannoperca australis | reverse complement strand
CTTGGCTCCACTGGGGCGTGGAGTCTTGGAACAGAAACTAGGCAGGAAGTCTTCCACAGCACAGGGACCCTCTGCAGACTCAGGCTCATGCTGAAGACATGCTGCAGACTCCACAAAGCTGAGAGGCACAGGCACTTGTAATCTTGAGTTTCTAACTCGCTGTTAGTAGCGCATGTAACAAAACTTTAAGCTCAGTGATTAGATGTTTCTTTGTCAAAATGCACCTTGGGAGTCATGGTTAACTTCTTCTCCAAAGTGTTAATGTACATAGGGTTGCACATTTGCTTTTTTTTTTTCAAAGAACCACATATTCTCCAACACAATTATTAGTCTTTTGTACACTTTTGTAGAGTTTTTTGCTCTACAAAGCCACATAAGTGCTCCAACTGTGAGTCATGGAACATTGTCTATGGTAAGAATTAATGGGACCTTTACTTCTGGAACCAAGGCTATCCAAAACACCGCATCCAATTTAGCATTTTCTTTTTTTGATTGGTAGGTGGAAATGCCTATATAAATATGACCAGTGAGAGGGCCACAGACAAAAGAAAAATAATAACCCAAATGGTTACGAATATTCTGACTTTGGGAGAAGATCATGTATTCACATAGGACCCCATCAGTTGTAGCAGGGTTTCAGGATGAAGGTGGGATTGAGGCAGATGTCTCTCAAACTATCCAATATGTTGTTATATGGCGGACCAAAAATGTGTGTTTATGTCTCTGTCTCCCTTCTCCAGGAACATATGCTGTGATGAGTGTGATGATAGGAGGGGTGACAGAGCGATTAGCCCCAGACTCGAACTTTATGATATACAACAATATGACTAACTCCACTATACTTGACGTTGTCTCCCGGGATGCAGAGAGGGTCAGAGTGGCCGCAGCAGTCACCTTCGTGTCTGGATTACTTCAGGTTAATCTGATATTCTGGTCTGCGAGTCAAATATTTTGGAGTAATCTTCCAATTGGGTTTTGATGTTTCTTGTGTACAAGTAAAAATCTGGTCAGTAGGTGTCAAGATATATGTTTGGATGGACAAGCGTGCTATCAAAGCGTCAATAGGCACCTGCTGCTAGCAAGTAAAAAAATGTACGTATCATAAGATACTGTACGAAAACTCAAAGTTTGCACCGCCTTTTAAAGACTGCAATTAAATGTCAGCAAAAGCTTTTAGTCTTTAGTCTTTATAGGATACATTTTCAAGAAATTATTGATCACTTTAAAAGCATGAATGCAAGCTACTTCTTACTATATTCTCTGGGGGGGGGGGGGTTGTATGTATTTAATAATGTGTTTATGAGCCTATATGTACTCATATGTGAACGTCAGCTAGGAAACTGTTAGCTCCTTCCCAGTCCAAACTAAAGGTTAATATTTAGGATGGCTTAGAAGGTGGCTTAGTTCTGCTGTGTTAAAATGATGGTAACACAGGTGTGTTCCTGTTTGTTCTCCCTCTGTGTTAATGTGAATCCACGTGCTTGGCGTTCTGTGTTATGTGTGTAGATTCTGCTCGGCCTGGTCCAGTTTGGTTTCGTTGTGACCTACCTGTCTGAGCCGCTGGTCCGAGGTTACACCACAGCGGCTGCAATCCACGTCATTGTGTCCCAGCTCAAATACACCTTTGGCATCAACCCTGTGAGACACAGTGGACCCTTCTCGTTGATATATGTAAGAAAGAACACAGTCATTAACAAAAAATAGTCATAAATAAATAATTGAAAAGAGGGTTAAACTAATATTATTTACCAATGTATTTTTGGACTTCCTCATATAAGCATTTAAGCAATAATATTATTGTTTCTTTCTTTGCAGACTGTGTTGGAAGTGTGTTATCTCATTCCAAATACAAACATTGGTACTCTTGTGGTCAGTATTGTCGCTATTATTGGTCTTATCATCGCTAAGGAATTCAATGCATACTTGGGCAAAAAACTTCCTGTTCCTATACCTGTGGAGCTGATTTGTGTGAGTATACAGAAATACAGTATACAGTATATGCATTAATAATATACTCTATGGACAGTTAAAGATAAATGCACGCACTTATACATCTCTTATTAACTTTTTCTGCAGATTATTATTGCCACAGTAGTCTCCTGGAAAGTTAACTTGGAGGAGAAATATGGAGTGCATGTGGTGGGACTGATTCCATCAGGGTGAGAAACACACACAGCAAACATGCAGGAATGTGTGTTTACACATCCACAAGTGAAGTATTTGTAATGGGCGTTGTATTCCTCTCTGTCCATGTCTACCAGTCTCCAGGCGCCTGTTCTCCCAGCTGTCTCTCTGTTTGGTCAGGTGATCGGGGATGCCTTCGCGCTGTCTGTAGTTGGCTATGGCAT
Organism: Nannoperca australis; assembly: GCA_036023655.1. Classification (NCBI taxonomy): domain Eukaryota; kingdom Metazoa; phylum Chordata; class Actinopteri; order Centrarchiformes; family Percichthyidae; genus Nannoperca; species Nannoperca australis. Next base: position 65,383 of record JAVQJD010053475.1, on the reverse strand, counting down.
TGCCATCTCACTGGGACGAATCTTTGCCCTAAAATATGGATACAGTGTGGACAGTAACCAAGTAGGCAGATTATAAATGCAGTCAACGATTATATGATTTTAAGGTTGATATCCTGTATGTAAATAGTGTTTTCCTGTTTTAGGAACTGATCGCCCTGGGTCTCAGTAACTCCATCGGAGGAATTTTCCAGTGTTTTGCCATCAGCTGTTCCATGTCTCGCTCCATGGTTCAGGAGAGCACAGGGGGGAAGACTCAGGTCGGTATGGGTGGACATTTTCCTGAGGTGCCCTTGAGCAATACATCGTGGGTGTACTTTTATCTCTCTATGGAGGCGTACTAAATGTGCATGAGCATGTAGTATGCTTTTATAACTTTAGAAGAACAAGCAAAGTAGGTCACAAACAAAAACAAAGAGTCAATTCACACAAATCACAAAACATATTTTCTCACACACCTCTCTTTGTATCCAAGCAGAAAAAAAACCCAGAACAACTTGCATGGCTATTATACTATATACTATGGCTAACTTAGCCATTAACCATGGAGGATGATCACTGGGGGATCTTTTTGTTCTTGTTGTTGTTTTTCAGGGAGAGCCATAAGTACATTACATAAATCACCATAGAACTAACAATGAAGTAAATAAACACGAAGGCAAAATATTAGTTTTGCCTTCGTAATGCATTAGTTTTAGTTTAGTTTTGCATTAGTTTGTCATATTAGACTAAATGTCTACTGTATGCATGTTAAAACTGATGTTTCTTATTTAGTAGTGTAACAGGCCGGCAGTACTAAAAACAAATTCAACACATATTGCAAAATGATTATCCACACAACTGACCTGGAAACAATCAACATATCTGACAACTGTTATGTGGCTATTTTTAAATCAACACTCACATACTACACCATTATAAAGGTACATTTCTATAGCTGGGATGTTGCTTCTCCTGTGCACATTTTAACACCATTTAGAAAAATGCTTAGGGGTTTTCACACTTGGCATCTCATGAACTTGACAAGGACGTTACATGAGATCATTTTTTCAGTATTCTTATCCTGACACTTCACTCTGCCCATAGATAAAAACCTGGGCAATCTTAAAGGTTAAACAGAGTGAAAAGCTGGTCAGAATTAATGTCACTCTGATAAGTTGCATCATTAAAAATCACTTAGTGAATCGATTTTCACTCACATCGATGTCCACCTAGACAAACACAGATTTGCTCAAAGGCTAAACCGATTTAGTCTGACAACACCATTAATCAGCTAAGCCCCATTACAGAGGAGAGGAGAGAAGAGGAGAGGCTTTAACCGATGATGCCTTGACTCCTCTCATAATCATGTACCAATTCACTTTAATAACCACTACATCATTCATCTTTTCTGTAGTTTTTATTTAACTCTCTTCCTCTGATTGCTCTCTCTCTCTCGCTCTCTCTCTCTCCTGATTTCAATTCATCATGCCTCTATGCTCCCACTCTCTCCACTGCAGGTTGCTGGGGCTCTATCGGCGTTAGTTATCCTTTTCATCACACTCTGGATTGGAACTCTCTTTGAAGATCTGCCAAAGGTACTGTGTGTGTGTGGGTGTGTGTCATGTGTTCACATCTGTGCGCAAGCAAGCATGTGTCCACATGTGTGACACATGTGTCCAAGTCAGAGAGTGCAAGTGTTTATAAAATTAGAAGCCCTCCTCTGTCAGCGACCTAGTGAAAAATATGCACAAAACAGCTGAGGCTGTGATGCTCTTATGGCACCAATAGATACTTTTTCAAGTTAAAAACAAATCATTAAAACATCAGGGGCAATGAAATATTCACACTGATATATCTAAAGTCATTCAGCTGAAATCAGCATACAGTTTAGAGGCTGTAAAGCAAAGTTATTATGAGGATTATGATTTTTTTAAATGTAATTCAGTTCTTACAACTTTCAGCCATTTGCACTATTTCCCCTTCATGTTTTGGTACTCAAAACAGGAGTGATCCATATATATATTCATATATTTGGCTCACATTGCAGGCAGTGCTGGCCGCCATCATCTTTGTCAACCTCCATGGCATGATGAAACAATTCATGGACATCCCTGCACTGTGGAGGAGTAACAAAGTAGACATGGTGAGTGCACAAAAAAGTAGACAACGAAATGGTTAATGTTTTGGGAAGATAGATTGCTTGATATTTTGGTAATAGGATGTTCTACTATGGCAAGTCCTTTTAACATTTAATCAATAGCCGTATTATCAATTGTAATTATCAACAATTGCTTTTTGATTGGTTACAATTCCAAGCCAACATATCCATAATGTAATTTTGACTAGTATTCTAATTAAATATATACAATTAATTTCTCACTAGTCAAAATATTAATTCTTGATATCAACAATTGATTTCTTACTTGACCAATGACTTTGTGATACTTTAATGATATGACCCCACATATCCGAAATGGTCTGATGTCAGACATATCGCAAATGCAATTGTTAATATCTAAAATGGGAAATTATATTTCCACTAGTCACAATCCTATTTCAGCAATTGTAGATGTTCATAATTATTGTTCTTACTAGTGAAAAAGTAATTACTGATATCCACAATTAAAGGGAAGATATTTGAAAATCAGTTTTGACTTGTAATGTAACTGCAGATATCTTCAAAATTAGATTTTATCTAATCAAAATTAGATTTCCCACTAGTGAAAACTAGATAGCTACTACTCTGCCCTACTGATCAAATGTTAACACTCGCATGTTGCGTTCACTTCATATTGTCAGATGAAATTACAAGAAGCCGAGTGGGGAAAAACATTTACATCAGCCTTCTACTAGTAAGTCCAAGTTGAAGATTTCTGACAGCTATGGTTTGTCAGGTTTTACTTGTTAACAAAAACTAAAAATATGCAAGTACCATAAAAATAGCATATTTAGGCTAAGTGACAAGGCAACAGGCATAGACATCTTAAACTCATGGGAATAATGCAAGGTTAGAAAAATGGGAGGTATTTCTGTCTATCCCATTCCCAAGCTATCTAAGAATAACAACGTTTTTTTTTATTTCCATCCATCACTTTTGCTTCTTATGTGTAATGAGCCCTACAGTTAAGGGTCGCTAGACCTGACGTCTTGTTTTGATTGCTATATTACTCATCATCACTCGCTTTCCAGGTAATCTGGGTGGGCACCTTCGTCCTCACCGTGCTGTTCAACCCCGACATGGGATTGGCTGCTGCCATCGCTTTCTCCATGCTCACCGTCATCTTCAGGACACAGCTGTAGGAATACATTGCTGTGGGGCCCACACACCCAAAGCTACACATAAAAAATACACGTTTAGTGTAAAGTTGAACATTAAGCTGTCAACGACCACACCCAACAACTCACTAATTAATTCTCTTTGAGAACACACCTAACCACAAAGTATTACAAATTGTTCAAACAGATCTTTGTTTGTGTGTATTCCAGACCCAAATACTCGCTATTAGGGCAGATCCCAGGCACAGACATTTATAAGCCACTGGAGGACTACAATCAGGTATGACACATTATATTTAAATACCCCGAAAGCAGAAGTAAGTAACCATTGGTTCAGAGATGAACAGAATAATCACAGTACATTTTTACAACAAATGCCCAGTAACCAATGTCATTACCCTAAACAACATCTGTAGGCTTGAACAGTTTATATTCACACCTGTCCGCCAGTTTCTTTTGTCCCTGACATTATTGCCAGGAGTCAAATATAGAGTGTTAATGGGAGTTATGTTTCACTCTGCACTCTGCCTCTGAAACAATGCCCAACCTCACCCATGCATTCAATACAATGTAAAATGTTATTTTTCAACTTCAATTGAGCTAGTCCCATTGCTCAGCCTTATAGATGTGATCTGCTAATCACATCACATTACATACCAACTAACTCATATTCAAGTGTCAATTAGGCCAATTTCAAAAGAGAAATGTTATTTTCAAAGAGTAAGACAATACACCACAGAGCATACATTTCTCACTGATCTGTAATTTAGAAAACAATTTTGGTGTAAACCTAGTAGATTGCTGTGCAACTCATTGTAGCATTTCACTTTTATAGTTCCACAATTTGACAGTCAATGTACTGTGTACCCAGGACGATGTGTGAAAGCCAAAATGTTTGTTTTTTAGACAGTCAAACAAAAGCTGTTGAACAAAAGCTGTCAATAGGATGTTGATACAGTTGAGTAGGAGTTGCTTGTCGGTATTTTAAGCCTCAAGTGTTGTGGCCCTAGGGATGGCAACGACGGTCTGTCGGTCAGTTGACAAGTATGGATTGCCATGAAATTTGGTGCAGATATCCATGGTGAACCCTGCTTGCTTTGGTAATCACTTAACTTTTAATGTAGCGCCGCCAGCAGGTCAAAGTTTTCACTTATCCTGTGAAATATCTCCAAATCTACTAGTTGAATCTCCACAATGTTTTGTACAGATATCCATGGTTTCCAAATGATGTGTGCCTTTTGTGTGACTTTGGTGATCCCCTGACATTTCCTCTAGCGCCACCATGATGTACACATTTGTCACATTTTGTGAAATGTCTCAGCAACTACTGGATGGATTGCAATGAAATTTGGAGCATATGTTTGTGTTCCCATTCAGAATAAATTGTTAAGTGATTCGCCAGTTTAAATTAAAGTTTTAATTTGACAATGCTTTGATGTGTGACCAAATACCTGCAAGACATCATCCCATCAACCTCACTGGAAGGTGGGAAGGAAGCATTTCTTCAAATTCCCCCAACCAATTATAAGTTACCGTAATTGAATGCAGCTTTTTTCTACTATGTTCCACTGTTGTTTTCCTCTCAGCTGATTTGGCATTGTAGCTCTGGCGGTGATATATTAACATCTGTCATATATAGTGTCCTGTTGTTGATAAAAATGACTTTGTTAATTATAAAGGTATGGAAAATGTATAGGGATACGTTTGGCTGTTTAATTGATTCATTGACCAATTGATTTTAGGTGAGGCAGGTGCCAGGGATTTTGATCTTCCGCTCTTCTGCCACACTCTACTTTGCCAATGCTGAGATGTACCAAAAAGCCCTTGGAGAAAAGGTAAGGACACACACACACACACACACACACACACACACACACACTAACTACCTTAACCTAACCTTAAAACCTTCTCACACCAAAACACAAACACAGACAGGAATATTAAAATGTATTCATATATTATTGTGGATGCCCCCCAAAAAACAGTATCAGACATAAATACACACAGTGATGGACACACAAGCCCCGATTAATATGAACATACAATTAAACACACTACAGCTACACACACACACACACACACACAGAAACAAAAAGAAACAACCAACTCCAGCAACAATCCCCCTTGTCACAATTTCAGTGCAATTAACTCCTCTCTTACAAACATTATTTCTGACACACTAATAACTGACCCGGCATTTCACCAACTCACACATCACGCCCGTGACAGACATTGTTCAAAATGTCATCCCGCCATTTTGTCCTTTCTTTTCTTCTATTAAACTTTTGTCTAAAGTCTCCTCTCCTTCTCCTTCTCCTTCCTCCTCCCTTTCTTCCTCCTCATCTTCTGTCACGTCTCTTTGGGGCAAATGGCAAGACAGATTGAGGGAAGGTAAAAAAAACTGATGACAAAAGATGGAGGGAGGGCGAGAAGCAGAGATGGAATAAGGGAGAGAGATACATCTCATTCATTAAAGTGTCAGCATGTGAAAGGGGTTGCTCCACTCTTTCTAATCTGTGATGCACAAATAAGCATCCTGGTACTTTTTGGATCTGGATGATAAGTGCGTCTACTACACCAGTCACTGTGGCATGCAGACAACTCAAATTTGGGGATTATTTTCCATGAAATAGTGAAAGGTGCTGGGGGAAACTTGGGATCACTTACTGCTTGTTGTCACGGGCAGCCACTAAGATGATGGGTTGCACATGTGTAAGGGGATGCTAATAGTGTAATTGCATCAACTGGTGTTTTTAGAGGCAAATCAGACATTGTGTTTGCATGAGTTCTCTTTCCTATCGTACTATTACATTATCTTGATGAGTTAAAATGTCCTACAAACTAAAAACCCAAGCAGTGTTTTTGAGATGCTAATTGCTATCAATTTAGTTTTGGAGAATTAGGAAGGTTTGAATGGCTGTAATCAAATTCTGATCCACTTTGCGATTGCATGGAATAAAAATCACACAAACAAACAATGGAAATCCGATTAGCTTTTGATGACTGATGACCATTTTGACATATTTTCTCGGCATTTCCATTTCCTGGTTAGTCATTAGTCCTTACTTATTGCAAATGGTGGTTTTACGCACACGGCATGAAACCTACTTTATGTAAAGATGATTTGATGATTCAAAAAGAGTTCCGATTTATCGACAGTGACGTAGCTATAGATCAATTTCCTGACCTAAATGGAGACCAGCTGCATTACATGCATTTCAGTGTGCATGTAATGTATATTATAAGGCCACTAGAGCTTGTCAGCACCAAGGCCCAAGGAAAAGTAATATCTTCCGCCCCACTCCTAACTGCAGCTGAAAAGTCTCTCTTCTTTACGAAGAGACAAAGTGGCACACTTCTACGTGTCAACGTGTCCCTTTTTTGGAAGTGCAGATGTTCAATAGCAGACATTTGTTCCGCATGTCTCCTTGTGACAGCTAAACAGAAAATGAGAAATCTAGCTGACTGATGCCCTCAGTCTTTGCTAATCCCAATATTTAAAAAAAAGTTTCCTTGTCATAAAGGATGGTGCTGCAGTTTTTCAAGTCTGTCTTAAAGCAATACTCAAAACTATTGAAAGTCTGTGACCATATTCTTTAATTCCATTTAATAGGTTGTACTCTAGCAGCTAAAACTACATTGACATCTGGGTTATTGACTGAATTGTTGTTGGCCTGTTATGTATACAGGGCAGTATTTCTGTCAGAGCTGTACATGGTGTTGTAATGGCATTTCTGAGGACAGACGTGCTAAAGCTATATAGAATCAGCCTAACCACATTTCCATGTCAAACAACGCTGTAAAATGCCTTCAACACTTGTGAGAAAGTTCCCCCAAGCAAAAGCACCAAACTTACTGAGCAAGTAAGACTTTCCAGGAATCGCCCATGGTTGTGTGTAGACAAGCTTGACATCATTCCTTCCTCGCCTGCCACACCTGCTTTTAATGACAACATTACTAATAGCAAAATAACCTGGAATAGATGGAAACAGCTATAAACAGTAATTAATGCTCATCTAAACAAACATTTCTTTTGCTGCTGTCTATCTCCTTGACGGCATAATAAAACAAAACAAACAACAGATTTACATCAACATAAGCAGAAGGTTAGTTGAAGTCTCTTGGGGAGATAAAATGTTGAAAACAATCCCCACTACGGGATGTTTGTTAAAAGAGGTATATAGTTCACACTGGTTTTAAAAAAGCTTCCATGTGGTTTTTTGCTAAAGATATTTAGTTTACTGCATTAGAAAGTAAAGAATAGAAAATATACAGATGCAACAGTATAGGACAGCAGATGAATAAAAACATGTTCAGTCCTAATGAATACATCAGGAGGAAGCAACATTTGACTGGCTGTAGAAAGTGAATGTGAACTTCACTGCCACTATGTGTGATTGTCTTTTGCTGTTTCTTTTAGTCTGGCATTGACATCACCAAGATCCTGTCAGCAAAGAAGAAACTAGAGGCCAAAAAGATGAGGCATGAGAATAAAAATGCCAAGAAAGCCAAGAAAGCTGCTAAGAAGAACGCAGCACACATGGTGAGGATGACCAGAGACGTTGTATTTAATATCAATAAAAACACACATCCCAAGTGCAACTGAACCTCGATGGTCATTCTATTTTCTGGTTCTGCATGGATGTCTTCTCCTGTACAGGGCGGGAAGCCAGAGAAGGAGGAGCAGAAGGACATCGCTATCATTGAGATAGATGCTGAACCCTACCACTCACTCCCCAGAGCCATGGTCCTCGACCTCAGCCCTGTCAACTTCCTGGACATTGTGGGAGTCAAGGCACTATGCAGCGTATGAATATTGCAGTCCCATTTACACATGTGCACACATATACAAAGAGAGAGAGGTAAATACTCTTTCAAGGCTTAAACACCTTGTACATATTAAGAATTCAGCTTCTTGTATTTGTGCATTTGTATATGAATTACATTAGTTACAAATGTCTGTACTAACAGGTTCTACATCCTTGTCCTCTAAAATGTGTGTAGCATCTCTTTTAAAGAAATGTTTTGACCAGAGTTGTTCGTAGCTAATGATGAAATTCCTAGACATAAAGAGAATGAGGCAAATACAAGATTATTGATTCAGATCCCTATTTCTTTGCTGTATAAATATCTTGCTGTCTAACCAACTCTTGTAATCTGTCTTTCTCATCTCTTCCTACAACAAGGAGAACGCATCCTTCAAGCGTCCGTCCCTCCCTCTCCTGATCATTTATCTCCTCAAGCATTCAATTATTGTAAATTGAATAGTCACGCTAATTAAATGATCCCCAGTGTGACCTTTGGTCTGTGCTTCTGTGTCTGTTTAAGATCCGGAAAGACTATGGGGAAATTGGTATTAAGGTGGTTCTCGCCGGCTGCCAAAGTAAGGCCCTCTATATCAGTACACAATAAAAGAAATAGATATTTTGTCTCAGTGTTACAAAGAAAATGTATGCATTGTGGTTTAAGTCCATTTTCCTTTCTATTATAAAAAAAGCTTTTAAACCATTTGAGTTGAACGTATGCCATCGTAGACATTAGCGATCCCCTGACAGTTTGTAAGAAATATGCCAAAATCCCACTGTAACATAAACATTGATGTATTTTTACATTCACATTCCAGACTCTCTCAGCCACACACAATTTGAATTTGTTTAACAACACTGGGTGTTATTTTAGCTGCTTGCTGATGTTATTTGAATGTTTCTGTGAAGGAAATAGTTTAGTCAATAGCTGGTACATTTTCCAGATGAAATTACTGCAGGTTTGAGTCGGGCATGATATGCAGTAGTGAGTCCTAAGGAAAGCAAAAAAAGAAAGAAAAGAAAACAGAAATCTGGTGGGCCGTTTGTGTTTTTACTATAATAAATCTTTACAAAAAAGCTCACAAATGTAAGTGTGACTTGCTGGATGGGAAAAATGTGGGTCTCCGGGGAAACAAATCGTACAACCACAACGTTGTTAGCCATCCAGTTTATTTGAGAGGCTCAGCAGCTCTAATTAGCCTGTACCGGGTTGATAGCCTGTAATGAGAAAATGTGTCTATTGTGAGTGTTTGGGCTGCAAAGGGACTGCTAAGAGAATGTACGCAGCCAGGAATGATAACGAGGTTCAATTAACACAAGGACTACCCCCCCCCCCCACACACACACACACACACACACACACACTTTATTCCTTTTACTTCAAATGTTCCACTTTATCCTCCTTGATTTATACCCCTTTTTTTATTCCATTGCTCATTGTCCCTCCCTACTCCTTCTCTTTCTAGCTGGTGTGGTGGACAGCCTGCAGACTGGAGGTTTCTTCAATGACAAAGTGACAAAGTCCTGCCTCTTCTCCACCATCCATGACGCTGTTTTGCACTGTCAGTCTTCTAAAACAGAGAGCCGAGATAAGGTGATATGCTGTGTGAGAAATACACACGTGCACTCAAACAAACACAATTACTTTCACTGATAACCTCTATGTTCCTTGACACTCGAGTCCCAAGAGGATTTGTAAGAGGTCATTTGCAGGAGCTAATAAAAAAAAATACTGTAGGGTTGTTGTTATAATTGTTTATTTACTTAATTTCTTTAAGTATGTTTGGTATGCAGTAAATACTATAGTACCCACGAGCATCATGACCTGCTACTAATATTCACTACCAATTGCCGGTTTACAGATCGGCTGAATTTAAGTCTAACATTCACTAACTTTTAGCTCTGTTTTTGGTCTCTACCAACTCCTGGGTCTAGTTGCTAAATGCTCTGCCCTGTTCTCTGCTGTATGGTGCTGAAAAAGATTAGGTCCAGTGGGTTTTTAGAGCTTTTTCAATGAAAACAGCTGCAGATGAGAGAATGTGAGAAGTGAATCAAAACAGTCAAATTGGCCAGACACTTTAAAGGGTTAGGGGTTTGGGGTTTGTCAATGTGAGTGACCCCTTTTACATTATACGCACACTTTCAGTGAACCTCCCGAGTGTTAGATGAAGAGAGGTGAGTAGAGTTACTGTGGTATGTACGAGGAATTATCTAAATTAGATTAAAAACATCACATTTCTAAAACACTTTGCCTGCGAAAATGTTCACTTAGCAGTCTGGAGTGTGGGAATGATGTATTAAAGTAATCTAAATGGACAGGGATTCAAATGTTGTGTCTGGACTGGTGCATTGATCCCTACTCTGTCCAGCCAGCAACTGCAAATTGATTGCACACAGTAAGATGGTTGGGGGATGGGTGACATTTTTTTAAATGACATAATACCTTAATGTATTTTATTATATTCTGATACAAATACGGTATGGTTGTTTTCATAAATGTTAACACACACTTTTAAACAACATTGTATTTCAATACTGTTCAACCTAGCACACACCATCAATATCTTTCTAAATGCAAATTATAATCTTCAATACATTGGCTGTGTGTGTGTGTGTGTGTGTGTCTGTGTTAATCTTATTTATACAGATGGGCTTGTGCGTGATCATTTGTTTCTGCCTGTTCTGTTTTAGTATTTAGTTGAGTGACTTTATGCTTCTGCTCCCATAGGAATAATCTAACAAAGAACAAAGACGTGGCATTGGTCCATGAAATACAGTTTACAGGAACAAAGGCATTCATGGGAGAGATGGCGAGCTCACATACACACACACAGTCAGTGGCACACACACAAGGGGTTAAAAAAATATAGAACATGTAAGAGAGTGGATGTTAAGAGGAGCATGACGTTGGTCTAGAGAGCTGTGCAAAGAACAATAAAGTAACGTGCATGCAGGCATGATCAAATTAATGAAAACATGCATGCATACGCAAGCATATGTGCAGCCCATGCTGTATGAACATATTTCACATGGAAATAGTTTTACGTGAGAGAGAGAGAGAGAGGTTTTCAGAGTGATACTAAGAGAAGCCTTACATTCACCCCTGAGGCTCATCAGAAGTACAATATATAACGATGAACATGTTGCAGTGAAAAGAAGAATCCACATGTGCATATTAAATCAGATTTAGAATAGTTTGACTCAGAACCATTAGTTTTGAGATTGTGCCATGCTGAGCCAAAATGATTACAGTCCCGATCTTTCCTCCTCATCAACCTCTACTGAAATGTTTAGGCCACTAAAGAGAAAAGAAAAAGAATAATGTGGCATATATTTTGAATATCAGGCTGGTATTTTTCTCTTCCATTCCCTGTCTCACTTGGTATCTCTCTTGTTGTCTCTTATTCTCTGTTTTGATCGCTCCTGTCCTTCTGTTTCACAGGAGATCACAATGACGCATTTCTGATTCCTGAGCGGAACGATGGAGGATATTATGAGAAAGTGTCAGACATGTCTGTATGAGGATTTTATCCGGTGAGCTTCAGATAGCGCCCGTCTGTCACAAACGTAAACACATAAACCTGCAGACACATGCGCGCGCGCGCACACACACACACACACACACTGTAACAAACACAATACCTAAAGCAAATCTACAGACTGATGTCCTTGGAAAGTAGGAAGTGACTTAGCAATTTGCGGACTTAACTGTCGATTCCTATCGCAAGTGCTGTCGTGAGAAACTCTTTTCCAATCCCCATTGTTGTAACCCATCGCAACAAAAAGGAAAGATGTTCTTATATTCTGTATAGGTACCCTAAACAAAACTCACAGAACAATGTGAAAATTGCCTCGACTCAATGAATTCCTGCTCGCCCCGAACCCGAACGGATAAAGGAAGCACTTTTAAATATCAGATCTCTCTCTAGTATAGTTACTTTAGTTACTATACTCTAGTATAGTTATTATACTATTATTAATGATTTTATCTCTCAACATGGTCTTCATTTTTTTTCCTAACTGAATGTTGGTTTTTCTCAACAGTTTTTGCCATATTACTAGAATCATTTCCTCCAAACCTTCAAAACTTCATTTTTCCAGTCGAAGACTATTACCAAAATTAGACCTTTTTAATCCAAAACCAATGCTGAAACGCTGATACATGATTTTATTACAAGTCACAAAAATACACATCACATTTCCCTATTACTCGCATCACTGCACTGGCTACCTATATCTTTTTTAATTGATTTTAAAGTCCTTTTTCGTATCTGCAAAGCCTTACATAATGTAGCACCTTCATATATCAATAATTTCACTTCCCAACAAGAACACTCAGATCTTCCACTGCCTTTGTTTTAGAAATTCCTTTCTAGTTGTGTCCCACAAGAAATCTGGGAAGGCTGCATTCTGTTTTCATGTCCCTAAACTGTGGAACAGCCTTCCCTCAGATCTAAGGAAACAGGAAACTCTTGAAATTTGTAAAGAATAAGTTAAAGACCTATATTTTTTATTTGGGTTAACTTTACTGGTATCATTGTTAAAGTTGTATTGTATTATGATCAAACTGTTTCTGTTTAGCTGATTGTCCTTCACTTATTGCTGTTTTTATTATTTCTTTCTTGTTTTTAATTATTTGAACTCATTGTTATTGTTTCTCTGCATCTCATCTTGTTCTGTTAAATACTTTGGGCTGCATCTTTGCATGAAAGGTGCTATACAAATAAAGGTATTATAATTTTTTTTATTAAAGACAAAAACAACAGAATGCAAGTAAATAACATAACATAAACATATGCACACTATGCAAATGCTTCTTTTTGTTAATTTACTCAGAAACAAACAGAATGTTTTGAATTAGAATTTTCCAAGGAAGACATTTTGATTAGGTTACGCAATGAGAGGAAATCTCCAAATTCATGAAACTGATGCCTCAAAAGTGGGTTAGGGTGTTCTCATCTCTTGTCTCACTAAGACATTTTCATTTCTTCTGCCAGATGTTGCAGATGCTAATTATAGTAGCTCAACGAGGAGATAATGTAACAATAAGGACAGCCACAGTGGACGTCACGGTTGGTCACTTCCATGTCTGCCATTTCTTTTATTTCGTCATCATGTGAGCGTGTGTGTCTGCAAGAAGTTATAAAAGAGGGAAGAGAACTTTCAGTGTTCCAACACAAAGATATGCAACCACAACAATCCTGTTAACTTAAATCATGAGTCATTGTTTATTGGAACAGGAACTCTCTGAATCCTTTTTAGTCATCAAACATATTTAGTCGTAACATGACAAAAACATTTCCCGGTAAAAGCTTTCCTTACCTTTTATATTACTCGGAACAGAAACTGGCTCCTTTTCTCCATGAAATCATTTACAAAGTTAAAATAAACTAGACAATCAAATTGACTATATTCAACAAAATACTGTAAATGACCAATGCACATTGTTTGCTCAAACACGTGTTTTCCTGATGAAGACCTCTTGTGGCTGTGTGAAAGAAAGATATGCAGAAAAGCAGTTTATCACCTGAAACCACACCCAAAAGGGACTAAAGTGACTTCACTGCAGCAAAATGAGAAGTTAAACCAATAGAGACTGAAATGCCACTTACTTTCAACTCATTATTTAAGTCTGACATCATGTTAGCTTTTCTGTTTGGGAGGCATTGTAATTTTGCCCTAACCAATCTGTAACAAGATGGGCAGTGATTCTGAGGTCTAGAACCAGGAGAGATCTTTCCCTAACTTTAAAGCTGCACTAATGAATATTTTAATATTCACGATTGATCAAAAGAATGTGTGTAATGTGAAAGCGGTTGCTGTTAGTGACAAACTAGAGGATTACAGCCAACTCTGCAGTTCTCCTCAGCTGCATTTTAGTATCTTCGGGCTCATATCTGTTTTAGTTCGCTCTCATCAACCTCATTTATGGTGTCAAATTAACGTAAAAGTTCTGATAAACCTGCTGTACCCAGCACCGACTGACAGAGAGACTAGCTGGTGAACACTGTGGAGATTTCAGAGGCTAAAGCAAAACAGAACAAAGAGATTGTGGTGGAAAGTGTATTTCCTTGTGGAGAAATGTACAAATATAACAGTTGCCTTTTGTACATTTAATAAATCAGAATAAAAAAAGAGCTAACAGAGTAAATCTATTCAGCCGAAGGACAGAGGTCATACAGCGTTGACACACTGCATGAGTTTCACCAAGGAAGCCAGAAACATACGTTGAAACATAGCATACAGAGGAAAAGGATATATAATCTATCAACATTGAGCTAAATAAAGTCTGTCTTGAGCTAACGAGCGCAGAAAGGAAAACTTTTCTCTCGTCACATCCTGTAGGTGAAAGCTAAATTCTTTCTCACATTCTCATTAAACCTCAAACGTACCAGGATGTCCCAAGAACACCAGATGTTCCTCAGATGAAACTTGTAGTGAGAATAATACAAAGTTATATGTAACGATACATTTTGCTCTTACAGAGAGTGGATATTGGACTTTAGTTAGGTGGCCAGAAACATGACTCCAAGTGAATGCTTATTTTGCTGTGTCTACTGGATGTGTAAACGGAGAACGGTTTGCTAACATCAACTTGAAGGTGCCCTGTGGAGTTTTCTTGTAAACAAACATAAGCAAGCCGATTTGAAAACAGGTTGCGATCTACTTCCTATTCACTGCGTTTGCTGTGTGTACATGTAACACATTCACCATGTTCACCATAATGTCAATGTTGTGTTGACAGCTTGTTCTGCTGGGGGGAAACCAATTAATGCTGCTTTAACCAAGCAGTTTTACTCGCCTAATTCTAACCATGGTCACCATAGTCACCAGTCATATTCATCTTTTTTTTTAAAGGGTGGCTTGTTGGCAAACAATGTGCACTTATGACAGGACTGGATCAGAGAACATGGTGGTTTGGGAATAGAGTGACAAATGACCTACCTTCCATGTAGTTAGGAGGAAATGATCTCACATCAGGTGGATGCTTTACAGTGCTAAATGAGGAGAGGGAGAGACCGATCCACGCGCGATGCAATTAATAAAGATCTGTGGGTCCGATGTGTAACAAAATGTGAACCATGTGGACTCAATTATGGTGCGTTTTCACAGTAAACGAGGCTAAACAGAAGGGGCGAAGGAAGAGCTGCATCTCCGCCTCTGGGGGAAACGTGTACGCGTGAGTGTGAGTGTGTGTGTGTGTGTGTGTGTGTGTGTGTGTGTGAGAGAGAGAGAGAGATACTGAGAGACTGAGAGAGAGGGCGGGAGAGAGAGAAACTGAGAGAGAGAGAGAGGGTGTGTGTGTGTGTGTGTGTGTGAATACTTATTTAGTTTCTCCCCAAACGTCGCCGACTGCATTCTTGGCGGGTGGCGAGAGCAGAGCACCAGAGAGAGAGAGAGAGAGAGAGAGATTGGATAGTCCGAGAAGAAGCTGAAACTTCACTCCAGACGCTCCCGCACAGGTTGGTTCCATCTCTATAATATTGTTATTCTATATAATATGTCTGCATAGGGACTCAACAGTGCGTCTGCGGCGTTGACCTTATCGTGGCCACTCCAGGGTCAATTTAATCTTCAGTATAATTATTTTAGCTTCAGTGTTAAACCAGTGCAACTTGTGGTCTTCAGTGATATTCACATGCGGCATCTTCTCTGGTTTCCTCCATTCATCTTTTCTCACAATCAAACTAACCACAGGCACTGGCATCGATATCAGCAGTCAGCCCAGATGAATCGATTATTTACAAGGCTATAATGTCAGCTTAATTAGAAACAATCGATCACTTTCAGAGCAAACGTTTGCTCTTTTCTTTTCGTGGAAGCCTGCAGCCAATAACCTGTCCAGTTACGAGCCTTTCCCATGTGCACGGAGATGGTAACGTTTGATTGCAGCACATATGAAAACAAAAAGGGAGGTTTTTGCACATGCATGTCACTGGAGCAGTTTCTGATCATCACAGGGAGGCTATAGCTTCAAGTGTGCGATGCACATTTCCACTGTTCCCCATGTGTTCTGTTGGGATCCTGCCATATGCAGGCGAAATGGGCCATGTTCCCCCGTACAGAACTGGCTACAAAGCAGAAATGTCGCCTGTTAGTGAAGGCAGGCTACAGATCTGTCAAAAAAAAACTAAACAGTGTATCCGCATTTTGATGTCCGGGATGTCAAAAGCGTTGTCTGTTCTGATAGAAATCCATAGTAGCAGTAAACATCAGGTCGACGTTTCAAGCAAGACGCACGAATTATAGCTTTTTCCATGTTGCTCACCAGGAAGCCACATTTGGATCATCGTTTAATTGACTACCACTGACTATGACCTATTAAACACCGAGGTACGGCTTTACAGGCTGTCAGGTCCCAAAACCTGAAAGACGACACCGGATCATTTGTACCTCCAGCGGTGTGTCAGCAGGTGCACACAATGCCCTCTTTATTGTAATGTTGCACATGCCATTAACACTATGTTGATATACCAGCTGGACCTGATGCGCGCTTCACGTGTAGCCTGTGCGCGAGAGCGAGAAAGGGGGAGTGGAAGGGTGGAAGGGGAGGAGGGATGGGGGGGGTGTTATAGGCTTGAAGGAAAAACAGAAGTAGGCCACACAAAAGATTATTAATGTGTGTGGAGCCTGTGCATGGTTTGGCAGACAGGTGTGCGCGCGCATGAGTCCAAAACGCACGTGTGAGAAAGTAAACACTGACATAGAGCTAAGTAGCTGGTGTGAATTAAATAAATATCCTGAGTTTAAAAAAATCATAATAATTAAATGGAAATCCCCCTTCTCTTATTGATTCGGTTTGTTTGTTCTTCATTACGGTATAATGATGATATTTAAATTATAATCATTGTCATGGCAATAAAGCTCATTTGAATTCGAGACGGGGAGCTCGCGAGGAGCGCGTGGGGGCTGAGAGAGAGAGAAAGAGTGGTTGAGAGACCTTGTGGAAAACGGAGCATATGGTCTCGTGACGTAACGCCGGTCGTCGCGGACGCTCTGACAACTTCGCCCGTGTGTGTGTGTGTGTGTGTGTGTGCGCGCGCGCGGGTGCTGCTCGGGATTAGATCCGGCACATCCTAACCTACAGACCGTGTCATCTCCGAAGCACGCCGAAAACACGCACCAAAAATAAACAGCGACTCCAAACAATGAACGCCGTGACCGCCGCCACCTGCTTGCTCGTCGCCGTTTTCAGCTGCTATCTCTGCGGCAGCGATGTGTTGTTATCGCTGCTCCGTGCCTCTCTTGCAGACCCCTCCATGCCCGAGCCGGGAGCTGCTGAGCGGCGGAGCCCGCAGGGAGTCCCCTACGCCGACCTGCAGCACATCGTCAACGCCGACGGACTGTACCTGTTCTGCCGCTACTGGGAGCCTGCCGGCCCGCCAAGGTCAGTGCAGAACGGAGCGGGAAAACCGGCGGAAAGTGTGTCTCTGTTTTACTGCCTTGTCCTTCTGTAGGCTACAGGCCTATGTATACAGTAGCTTATAGATGGAGTAAGCTTATATAGCCTGTCAAAAGAGTTGAGTTCATTTTAAGTGTTGTTTGAATGATTATCTCGTGCTGTTGGGGGAAGTTGCTTAATCCTATTCACATGGTTATTTTCAGTCTAGGAGTCACATGTTGACTGAGACTCTGCATGTTCAATTTTGATTATTTGTACTAAAAGTGCACAGCAGGGTAGCATGGTCAGTGCAGATGTATCTATTCACCACCAACACCAGTGTGTAAGAATCTACATCAGTTCTTTCTTTCAGTTGTTTTACTGAGGTATTGTTTTCAGACAGCCATCCAGGGGTCATTCCAGCAATGTGACTGGTCAAATAACTCTCCAATGAGCACTCCTCGTGTCCCATACGATGCCACAGTGAAATCAACAGTAGATTGTTCTTTTAATCTTCACATGGGGTACATTATGAGGAGCTGGAAACGTATATAGGCTACCTACCTTGTGAACTCAGCTGTAAATCAGTAACTCAACAGTCATAACTGCAAAAAGGACTATTCTTATAACAATACATAATCCTCATATGTAGGGAGTTTATTGTAATTCATATTAAGGTGGACTGACACCTTATGTATGTTATCAGTTTACTCCTTGCCTATATGTAACACAAAACCGTCATAGGTCAAAATGACATTAAGAAAATATGAAATAAGAATTAAATCTGTCTCTAGTAATCTGTAGTAAACCTGGACAGTTTACTCTTCTATGAACCAAGCTTGTTAAAAACATGATAATTATGTTAATCTCCTCTCAGTGGCAGTGACCAGATGCACCAGTGACTCATACTGGGTCATGACCCCATTTTAAAAAAAAAGACCCAGGCACAGTTACTCGTTCAACCCACTAAGCAAGTTAAAACTCAACCTATCAAACTAAAAGCACATTTACTCTGGATGGAGATCCTCTTTATACTCCACTATTGAGAAATACTGATCAGCTTTTTGGGGCTGGGAAGGACGACAAGATGCAGAAAGTTACAAATTTCAGCTTTATTCACAGTCAAAGACATCATCATGGAAAGCGGTGCCATTTAAACATATCTCAGCGGATACCCAGAATAGACCACGACCCTTCCAAGATGACAAACTGTACTGCAGAAGGAAATCTCATGTGGAGGGTATGTTCTGTCTGAGCTGCAGCGAAAAAGCCAACTGAGTTACGTGTTGTGTATATGGCTCACTTAGATTTTACAGAATCAGCAACAGCCCGCCACATATTTGACTGTGTTTGAGGAAACAAACAAGGAAAGGGATGAAAGAGCGCCAGTACCAAGTTCATTTTGAAAAAACCTTTCCAAGCAGGAGGACATGCTGTCAAAAGTCAACATCTGTCTCTTCATACCCATTAACCCATGTGTTTTGAAGTTGTTCCTTGTAGCTGATTTGAATAATATTCCCAGCCCTTAACAAACATCACCATAATTCACTTGCAAAAAGCCTGAGATCCTGACTCATCCTGCATTCTGGTGTGTGAAAGAGTGTAAATGGAAATGTTGTCTCTTACCCAAAAAGACAGAACAACATAACCAGATGATTAATAGGTCAAGTTTAGAAAACAACCTGCTTCTTGCTAGTTTAATAGTGGTGTTTTCCACAGTCTGCTGTTGGAGGCCCCCTTGTTATGCACCCTTTAAAAGCCTGTGTGGCTGTGGCAGTGGATGAAACACACCACAGGTGTCACAGTTAGGCTCGCTTACAAACTGCGTAGTTGCATGCAGTGTGAGAGCAAGTAAGACAAGAGATATGACAGAAACGGGGAGGCCCACAAAACATCTGTACTCAAGATATTACTGATCTCTCTCTCTCACACACACACACACACACACACACACATATGCACACATATACAGGAGGCTCACACATCTCAGCAGAGCAGTGACTCATTAACTGACACTCTGTCTGTTCCTCTGCTGTATAATTGCTCTGTAAACCATGGCTCAGAGTTTACAGCAGCAATGGTGTATGTATGTGTTTATTCTGCAGTCATCCTGGGTTTATTCTGTATTTGTACATGCAGGCGCTTGTATACCTGTGTGTACAAATATGCGTATGTGGTAGAAAACCTTGGGATGTTGCTTTTGTGGCTGAATTGAACTTCTCCGCCTGATGCACTCAGCAGTTCCTGCAGCTCTTGAACATGTAAATGTAATTTATTCTGTGTTATGCAGTGTGGTACAAACATTTAATAATTGACCACAGTACCACTGAGGCCTGAGGTCTCACTGCAGTCACACAGAAGCCCTTTCCCAGACTTTTGCCAACATGAACTCAAATCTGCTCATGCACAGAGCTGCACATATATTTAAAGCTTGTCTTGGAGATACATAACCAACTCTAAAATGTTTCCTACTTCTGCTAAAAGCATCAATAACCCAAACAACAAATGCAATTTCATTGGCACACTATAACTGTGTTATTTTTCTGCTAGTTTGCAAATCATGTTTATTGGATGTAAAAAGCAGAATCACTGGAGGCTTAAAATAGATGCAGACCTCTCTGCTTTGTAACAGAGCCAAGGCTTTGGGTGTCTTACTGTTTTATATAAGAGCTTTCTCACTAGAGGCCAGCCAGTAACCATGCTAAAAATGCCAAAGGCACAGTACAGAGGAGGATGCAAAGCCAATGAAAGGTTGAGCTTTTAATAGCTGATACCAATATTTGTGGGTTGATGCTGCTGAGAGCAGATATTTTGTGCCAGTTTCGTTTACAGTAAGAGAATTCTGCAATTCCCACAAAAGTGTATACATGCCACAGTGAAAAAGCTTTACAAGCTGCATTCAGACTTTTTCAGAGCACTTCAATTCTTTGCTGAAACCCAGACTAATGCCATTGTTTTTAGCTGAGCTAGCAGCTCCTAAAAGCTGGATGAGGTAGGTTAATCACAGGTTTTACAAGCTGACAAAACAGCTATTCAGTAAAAGCACACCCTAGTAGTGACATCAGCATCTCCTGGACACGCTGCCATCTAAATCTCTTAATGCAAAATCAAAGTTGCACCAAGAATGTTATCAGAGAGTAAAACTGCTGAGCATGTGTCACAAAATGAGACACTCCAGCCTGTTGTCTATCACACAGCCTCCACTTTACCATGAAAGAAATTCTCTGACACACACCTCCTGTTTTAACACAAACTGCACCTTTACTGATAAAAGAGTTCTCTTTGCTGTGGATGAATACTTAATTACTATTGATTTGTATCAGTTAATCGTATGATTATTTTCTCATATTTACTCAATCGGTTAATTGTTTGCTCTATAAATGCCAGAAAATGGTGACAATTACAATTTTCTAAAGCCCAAGGTGGCATCTCTACATTGCTTGTTTTGTCCAAAACCCAAATATTTCTATTCTTTATCACATAAGAGAAACAAGAGCAGCACATTCCTGCGTGGAGCTGCTGGAACTAGCGAATGGTGGGTGCTTTTGCTTGAAAATGGCTCAAACGATGTATCGATGTTGCAGATGTTTCGCCATCATTCTCAACTGCACTAAAGTTATGATGTGCAACGCAACAATGATGACAGGCAGCAGGCCAGACATACATTGATTGACTGAACTAACTGCCCAACTGTAGGTCAGACAGTTTATCTCATGGAGTGTTTGTTTAGCAAAAAAGTGGAAGTTAAACTGACTGTTTAATATGAAATTTCACACTAAATGGATGGGAAAGACCCATGCAGCCTGTGCTCTTTATGTGGAGAGGCAGGTTGGAAAAGAAGGGTCAAACGATCAGCATAACCTTTCTGATATAGATTTTTGTTGTTAGAGTGACCTTTTGTAAATATCAGGTCTTAAATTTGTCTCCTTTCATCTCCTTTTCAAACGTGTATTGTTTAGATTGTTGCTGGAAATTAATCAAAGGACATTGTATTTCTTCTGTTGTGTTTGTTTTATTTTAGTGGGTATTAACTGTCACATTCAGGACCTGCACAGTGCAACTTATTTTAGATAGTTTATCTTGTGTTTTTAAATGTTGTAAATGTGCAATAATACCTATCAGACATATAAATTCAGGAAGAAAAGACAAACTCTTCTGCTACCGGCTTTTGCATGTCCACTATGTTGCAAACATGCTGTATATTCAGTTTGAATTACACAACAATTGACAAACTTCCAAAAATATGCAAAGCTTTATTTGAAATGTAACAATCTTTATTTAAAATGTTTGGATGAGAATGAGATTGGGTCAAAGGCCATTGGCTCCTGAAGCCCTTTCCCTAAAACCAGGAAGTAGGTGAAAGGTGGAGGGGAGGGGCATCAACAATGATTGACAGATGTTCCAATAGACATCCAAATGGGGCTTTGAATTCATATGGAAACCAGTATATTAGCCACTGCCCACCTGTATTTTTACTGACCGTCACACACACACACACACACACACACACACACACACACTTTATTGATGTTTTTGCTGGTGGTGTCTGGTTTCCTTCCCTGTTTGCGTTTCTGTATTTGGACTATATAATGTCTCTGCTGCTTGCTGCCACTGTTATTCTTGTCAGTTGAGGATACTTTACAAAGCTATAAGCTCTATAATGTTTCCCTTAGTGTTTGTACTTGGGGGCAAATTTTGCCTGAGTAATGCAGTGTATAAAATATTCGGGCCTCTTGTATTCCCATAATATAATAAGAGAGTAAGTCACAGTGCCAGCTGGGATCATTTACTGTAAGTTCATGTGAAAGGAGACAAAGAAAAGGTACTTAAGAGTCAGTGAATTGTGCAAATGGGTATTTTATATAATTATTATGATTGCCATATATGCATTTTATTGATTTCTGCTGCTATACAGATGTATTAAGTATTAGGATATATTAAATGTAATTTGATAAGATACATCTAAGAAAAATACAATTACATATGCAGAGAGAGAAAGGGTTGTGCAAACAAGCAAAGAAGAGGAATCCCAGCAGTAACATGAAGTGATAAATAGCAGCAGTCTCTCTGTATGCAGATAGTTTGGGTGTAATTTGTCTATCTATCCAGAGAAGAAAGTGTCCAGTGTGCCTGGTACAGCATGTAAGTTGAAGTAACACAGGGTTCCTCTCAGGTTGGTTTTGCATTGGACGCAGCGTTTTCTTATCAATCAGCCTCATACAAGTTTTCACAAGATAGCAGTTTTGAACTATAGGAACATATCTACACCTACTTTGAATTTGCATCACATCCTTGAGGACTTCCCTTCCGTTGGCTCTTTCCTGCTTCTTTCAAAGCTTTTCACAAGCACAAACATTGCCTGTTATGATTGCTGGAAATAGACAGTGACTGTTTTTAGGTAACATATGCAGATCTTGTCACATAGGAACTTTTTCACATCGCTGGTACAAGCGTTCCTATTGTGGTTGCCTGCTGACTGTCTGTCTCCATTTCCTGCCATTACACAGCCACTTCCTGTGTCTTTCTCTTGTGTTTTTTTTCTGCAGAGCACACAGTCACACACTTTCTGCCATGACTCCCCCATTTCTTGCTTTCTTTTCCGTACTGGTTTGTCACACTTAGTCCCCCTCTCAGACTCCATCTCATTTTCCACCTGTCACATTGTTCTTCTCTGTCATATCCAATTTGTTTTGCTCCAAGTGCATCAAATCCCACTGTTACCCCGGAATTCACGGATTTTTACAAAGTCTGACGGTGTCTTAAACAGCACTGACATGTCTTGAATTGAGCAGAATACAGTTACCATGCAACTACTACTTGTAGTGATACAGCTCACCGAGATTTTTTCTATTTTATCTATACTGTACATTTTACTCCCCCTGGCATTTTGTTCTCGAGTTTGTAGGCTACATCACTTCATTCAAAAAAAGAGCTATTGAGGAGGGAAAAGCAACAAGCTTACTAATTGTCCATAAACGAGCTTGTTGGCTAGACAATAAGTTTGCGCAGTTTATTCAAAATACATATTTATATCATGTACTTGTACCTGGCGTGACCTGACATATAATTAAATGTCATTTATTTCAGGTGGGGTCACTCGTGTCATTTGCAGTCTTTTTATGCTGTTTTTTATTTTAGTTTTATGGTCTTAAAACATTTCTAAATTTGACTTTTCAAAAGCTACTGATGTCCTGTTTTTATAAATATCCTCTCATTATTTGGCCCTCTCTCTGTTCTCTTTTCCTTTAATCTTTGCCTGTATATTTCTATACTTAATACCCACCCCTTTAACTGGTTATTCACTGAGTCTGTACTTAACAGCACTGATGTGGTAACCCACCCACATACATATGTCCACACACACAAACTGAACATCACATCCTTTGGGGCAGATCTTCCAAGGAAGCTCAGCAATTTGTGGTTCTTTTTCCTACACACACATTGTGATAGATTAAAGTAAACACGCACACACACCATTAAGTTCTGAGCAGTCTAAGTCAATTAATCAGATTAACATGCCGGTCTGTCTTGTCCTCTGGCTGCTGTCCAGACACATGGACACCAAAATCTCCAGTGTTAAATTAACACTGTAGTGTGTTTATTTAAAGTCACATCAGCAAAAGCAAATTTGTCTGTGACACAGTCACAGAGGCATGTCACAATGAACATTTTTACATTTCAAATAAAATCTTACTGAAGAATGCAAACTAGTGAACCATGGAAAGTTTTGCATGGCTCTGAATCAACGGTTATACTGTCATATAAGTATGTGCAAGTGTCGATGTAATACTATGCTAGTGTTTATGGAGCTTATATATGGTCTACATCAGAGGAGTTCATTTGCAACTGTGTTTTTTTAAGTTAATCTGCCTGCCCAAACAGGTGCAGCAAAACATGAGAGTCGGTACGGTATAAGCCTTTTTCACAGCAGACATTTTGACTTGATGTAGTAGAAATGACGGCTCCATTCTATTCAAGTAGCCCACAACAATGTGACAGTGAGACAGCATGCACAATACCAGGACCCTGAAACTGAAGCATCTAAATGCAATCAATCCATCATTCATTTGACAATTTACACCTGTGCTTTTTGTTCAATGACATGTCAACATGCTAACACAGTCCTGAAGCTGCTGTTATTGCTATACTCCTCTCCATTGGCTGCTTGTTATTCTGATGATTAGCGACACAGCAATTAGTGGGTCCCATTGCAAGAATATAGCAGAATGAACTTCACAACTTTACACGTTTCTTGCTCTGGATGGTCGTCATGATTTGTCAGCAGTGAGTTCATCTGCGGTGAAAATCAGATTGTTTCTTCATGTAGGAAAACAAATTAACAAGATGTGAAGGAACAACACGTTTAGATATTTGAAATACATGGATTATGTTGTGGAAAATAATGCAAAAGTCATAGAATTTCATATATATTGCCGTAGCGATACCGTACTTTGAGCACAGTTGGAAGGTTTGTGACTTCCTGTATTATCTTGGAGTAGCCAGTCAGCATTGCATTAAGGGGATTAGGGTCTTGGCTTTGTTTTGGGTCTGTGGTTGTTTGGAGTAGCTCTGAGCAAAGCCAGAGGGAGGACAAAACTCTCTCTCTCTCTCTCTCTCTCTCTCTCTCTCTCTCTCTCGTGCTCTCTGACTGTTTTAATAAGGCTGGTTTTAAGCCATGTTGTTTCAGCAATTGAAATGGTGTGGGAGACAAGTGAGTCTCCAGTTCCCATGAGAGTTGAGAGAGAAGACAGAGAGAGGATGAAGAGACATAATGAGAAGGATAAATGAAAAGCCTATTTTCTTGTTACAGAAAGATTTAAGTACGTCAGCTACACACTAAATAATCAATACATCTCTGACCAGAAAATAATAATGTAAGTGAAAGTGATAATGCTGTTGGGGGAATGAGCATCATCATAGAATAAATCTCCCACTTTCAAGGCAATATCAATGTTAAACATAATAGTTTGAGCGAAATATATGTAATACATTAGTTGATCAACAGGAAACAGAGATGACAGTACGCAGAACTGCTCACTACTTGGACTCTGGAACAATGAAGCTGGCAGTGCTGAACTTGA
Organism: Nannoperca australis; assembly: GCA_036023655.1. Lineage (NCBI taxonomy): Eukaryota > Metazoa > Chordata > Actinopteri > Centrarchiformes > Percichthyidae > Nannoperca > Nannoperca australis. Next base: position 39,860 of record JAVQJD010053475.1, on the reverse strand, counting down.
AATATCTCAGCTGTTTGTGAGAATTATTCCTCTTCGCTCTTCAGATCCACATTTGTTTAACAGTGTACATTAAATAATCACCAAATAAATAAATGAAACTGAGTAGACGGATTAGCTGTAGAATATGTGGTAAATGTAGAAAATTATTTATGTTATTTCTTTCATGTTTAATTGAATTTGCAATATAAATCTGAAACAATATTATGTTTATATTATTAAAGTCTGGTCTAATTAAATTTAATACATGCTCCCATGTATTGATTCATATTTTATTTCACATTCACCTGCCAAACAATCACATTACACATAGGGTCAATTCATTCAGAAACATGATGTCATCAATATCAGCAGGGTCAATCCTGCGTGGGCTACTTTTAGCCTGAAATGTCTCCATAAACTAATTTTGACTAATTCTGTCATTGATCTTTTCTGTAGCAAAGACTTATGAGGGCTCGGGTGTAGTGCTGTCCACCCGGGGTATAGTTCAGGTTGATGTCAAAGTAAAGAAGTAAAATGTCACAGCCTATTGAAGTAACACTTGTTCCAAGCAAATGGCTCTTAAGCCTCACCAGACCACTTTTAGCAAAGTGGAAATAGTGGGCTGGCTTTGCATACTAAAGACATACTAAAGATGCCTGAATATTTGCACTTGTCTGCAGATGCCTGTAACTGAATGAATGCAGACATCTGTTAAGATTCAATTTCTGTGTAATTCAATCCTCCAAACTTTAAAAAAAAAAATGCTCACTTTATATATTCTTCTGTTAGCTGTCACCAGACGTATTGCCTTTGTTGGATTCCCCCCCCCCCCTCTTTCTGGCAACTCAGACGTACTTAAAATTGAAATTGACAAGAGGAAGCAAAGATGGAGAAAAAAGAGGGAGAGAGGGAGAAATAAGAGATTATCAAGCAGACCAAAGAGGTATTTAGAGAATGATGGAGTGAATATTAGAGAAAGAAAGAATTACAAATGTCACATTACAACTCTGGTTTTCAGTGGAGTGTTGTTCACTGTATACTCGTCTTTACAATGTACCCAGATTAGCCCCATTAATCCCCTGCTGCCCCTCTGCATGTGTGTTACAGTACATTGTGCCAATACAAAGGCAGTCATTCAAAAGCTACCACACACACACACTCGTTCTTAGCCAACAAGTGCACAGGAAGTCTTAGCCCGAGGCGATAGCTTTCTAAAAGGAGGGAAAGAGCAGCGAGTGTAATCAGAGCGATTTGTCTGATGAACAGCTACTCTTATTCTACTCTTTCATACCCCGCCCCACTCTCTCACTCACTTTGTCCCTGTTTCACTCCATTCCCTTTTCCTCTGTCGCTGAATACATTTGGGCTAATTGTCTGCTGCTGCTGCTGCTGATTGAAGCTCTCGCAGGCTTCTCAGCACTGCTGCTGCTTAGGGAGAGAACACTGCAGCATTTCGCTGCTGATCTGCTGCTTAGTATGCACCAATAGAAGAAGTAAAACTTTAAAAAACCTTCGTCTTAGAGCCGGTGCATTAATTAGCAAAAGGTATCTCTTTCTGAGTATACATGAATTTAAATCCCCATTTTGAAGAATATACTTTCCGTGATACCTTCTTAACCGCTGTCATCATCTCTCGACCCTGAACGAAATCAATTTAATAGGTGAAATAAACGAGGCATTGTCCTCTTAGCTTTAGCATAATGGGTACATTTTGTGAAAAGAGCATGTTTTTAGCATTTGGTGTTAGTTATAGTATATCTTTAGGGCATGTTTGACAAATCACTAATTGCATAGTGCGTAACGACACTGTTGAGACACCTCAAAGTAAAGGTAGAATAATTGTCCAACTAGCCAACTCCTTAGATTGGAGGGCTGCTTGGATGTCATGATAAAATTAATATTGAATTTCCAGCATTACATATCACAGAACATTGGCATATTGGCAAAATTGAAACGCATCTACAATTGGCATAAGGCACAAAGAAAGCAGAAAATACTAATGCTATGTACACAGTCACAATTCTTAATCACCAGAAGTTAAAAGCTTACGTTAGGCCAGTCACTGACTTCCAACTTGTAATTTGATTTAGTAGTGTAGTCTCCTTAATCTTTCAGAAAACCAAACTATTATTTCCATAGTTTTTCATCAGTAATATGAATGTTCCATAAAAAGTGAGCAGGAATGTGTTTGGACAGATAGACGGACAGATGGGTGATCTCTGAAAACATCTTTTTTTCTATCATCCTGCCCCTTAATCTCTGTCGCTCACACATGAACACAGTCAAATCAATGACATACCTTAAAAGAAATTCACACATAAAATCCAACATAAGCCTTTTAGTGAGGGGTTTTTTAAGGTGATCATTGCAGTAGATTGTTCTTATTTTCTCCTTCCCTATACAATTCTGCTTTAAGGTCTTCTCCATCTCACAGCCCTCCTCCCCTTCAAGTCTCTTTCAGTAAAGTCCTGGGCTGAGGGAGAGAAATCTTCTTGATTTACCTCAACCGGAACAGTTTGATAAATCGAGGAAGGTTGATGCTCCCATGGAGAAAAATGCGAACGTTTGCTGTTTGTTTGACTCTTTGTGTGAGAGATGAAAAGAGACAAAAGGAGGTCAGGTGTAGGTCTGCATTTGTGAACACCTGAATTAACTTTTTCTTCTCCTCTCCTCTCAGGGCTCTGGTGTTTATTGTGCATGGGGCCGGGGAACATTGTGGGCCGTACGATGAGATTGCACGGAGACTGAAGGATCTGTCCCTGTTCGTATTTGCACACGACCACGGTGAGTGACAAACACACACTTATTATATTACATTACCTTAATGCATGCATACTTTTAAATCTACACTCATGGTTGCCCACATGTTCTTTAGTAGTTTTAACATAGAATAGCTTGTGCATAGCTTCAAAGAAAACCCTTAATCCCCCTCTCTGTGTGATAATAGTCCTTGATAATTATTGAGTGAACGAAGCATCTAAAATGAATCAGGCTCAGTGGTACATTGCTCTATTGTTCTGCCGCAGTGCCTCTGTGTGTGTAAGTGTGTAGGTGGCGTCCTCATAATGCACTGTCAAGGAAAACTTCCCAAGTGTTGGTTTGGCCAAGTGCGAATGAAACTTCTGGCTCTGTTCAGGTTTCAGTGAAACTCGGTCGGGCTGGCCCCTCAGCGGTGGTCGAAGCAGACAGACCAGTCTCATGGTTGACTGTGGTTTAGGATTTAAGCTTTCTGAAATTTCTCTCCAAATATTGGATGGATTGCCATGGCATTTAGTGCAGACATTTTTGGTTTTGAGTGAGATGTCTATACAACTTTGGATATATGAAATTTGGATGTGCATTTTGGTTGTATGTCCCCTCAGGATGAACTGTACTAGCTTTGGTGAGACACTGGCTTTGGTCAAAACCATAATACTTTGTTTTATGACCAAATACCAAATATACCAAATATTTAAACAAATTACATTCCCATCCGCCTCAGCTGTACTCTCTGTTTAATGCTAATTAGCACATATTGGCATGCTAACATGTTAACCTAAGATGGTGAACATGAAGTCCACCTGCTAAACATCAGCATGTTAATTTGGTCATTGTGACCATGGTAGCATTTAGCGCAATATTATCATTTAGTTTAAAGCATATCTGTGCATGAGTACAGCCTATCAGAGCCGCTAGCATGGCTGTAGACCATTAGTCACAATTGTTTATGTGGAAAAAATGTACTTTTTCAGTTTCTCAGGTTGCACAAGGTATGAACAAAATCTGCTCATGTTTCAACATTTTCTGTTTTCCCAACATCAAGCTCCGAGAGGAGAATTAGATAGAAACAGAACGGGATAAGTGTTAGCTTGATGGTAAACAGTAATTAGGTAATGGTAGTCTGATTCATTCCTGCACCAAGGTGCTCCTAGGCAAGGTAGTTTCCCCTCCAGCTCAGCTCAGGGGCTGTACTGCATGGTTGTACTGGGCTGGTCTTAGATACTGCAGTAATGTGTGAACTTGTGTGACTGTGCCGCAAAGCACAGAGCACATGTGTGCAGCATGTGTGTTCAGTAAACTCTTCTACAGATAGGATAGAATAGGAGATAGAGACAAAGGATGAGAAGTCTCAGCTGTAAGTGTGGGAACATTTACAGAAATAGAGATCTCAACAAAGAGCTGGCAGAGATAATAAGCAAGAGAATGAAGGATGAGGATGACGGAGTATGCTCACACAGGAGCAGTTTGTTCAGTGACTCGCAGTAAAATGTCACACTGAACTGGAACAAGTCCCTGTAGACAGGAGTTTTCATCTGTCTCTAGGGAGTTTAGCAGTTGACATATTTCACTAATTCTTCTGTCACATTTTTTTCTGTCTCCCATGTATTTCTTTCTAATTATAGGACTTGTAGGTCTTTTTCATTTACAGCCTGCACAGACTGGAGGTTTCTTCCATCTGCCACACACTGCATCTATTTACCAGACAACAACCTCCAAATCTGCGTCTGGTTAGCAAAAACTAAACTGAACAGCAAAACACAAACTTCTAGCTAACTTGCATAAATAATTTTGCCTTTTCATATCACTTAATATGTGTAAAGATAAAACTCATACTGCACCAGCACTGGCATTTTATCATCAGGCAGTCGTGAAATATTCATAATGGATTGTTTGTGAGAGGCACAAATAACAAGCAGCAGTAGACAGGAAGGTGAATCATGTTTGTCTTCTCATTGGAAAATAATGATTGGATCAGAGTAGCTTCCCCAAGAGGTCATTATCAAGAAAGATATTTGTTTGTTTGAGTTTATTTCAATGATTAAAAAGTCAGCAAAAAATGTACAAAGGATACAATTACACACAGCATGAAATACCCATCGTCTGTAGCATCTGTTTGTCAGCATCCCATAGCATCACACGTACCATTACACATACACTCTTATGGCAGTGCCACGACAACTCTGATGCAGCTTTGGTTAGGGTTTGTTGGGCTTAAGTTCATGTTTAGTTCTGAAACAGATTAATCAATTAGTCAATCTAGTAAATGAATCAATATTTTTGTATTTGTTTAATTTAAGTAATTTATCAAGCACAAATGCCAAACATGGTTTCAGCCACTCTAATGTGGGGATTTACTGCTTATTTCAGTAACACTATTTAGCATTCATAAGCATTATAAAAACATTTAATTATACAGAAATACGTGAATAAACAATATATATAAACTTACATTTGCACTACATTATAGTGTGTTATAAAACCTACAGTATTACATAGTGCTTATAAGTACTAATAAGACCTATTTTATTTATTTATTACATATTTTTTTAAGGTGCCACCTTAGGCTCTGGAAAATGACAATGCAATGGACTTTTTTTTCCCTACTTTGTAAAATAGACTATACAATCAGTTAATCAAAACATATTGATGATGAAAATAATCATTAGTTGACATTTAACCTGACATTTTAGCATTCCATAGTTAAATGTCAGTTCAGTTCAGTTCAGTTGTATTTATAAATCTCCAAATCATAACAGAATGAATCTCAGGGCACTTTTAATATAGAGCTAGTCTAGACAGTACTCTTTATAATATTATTTAGAGAGACCCATCAGTTCCCACCCATGAGTAAGAACTCTTGGCAACAGTGGCAAGGAAAAACTCCTTTTTAAGAGGCAGAAACCTTGAGCAGAACCAGACTCTGGGTGGGCGGTCATCTGCCTCGACCGGTTGAGAGACAATACAACTGTTGCTCTGGTTGTCTCAGCAGGAAAATAAATTGGGCACCTTTTTCTAATGTATCCGCCCACTTGTATGTAATTAGCATTCACAATTCATCTTACTCCCACAGCAGATAAGATGAGTCAACTGGGTTTTCAAAATTACGACATTGATTGGTCTTTTTATTTGGCATATTTTTCCGCTGGCTTTTATCATAATCAACTCTGAAATCCAATTAACTCATTACCAAAAAAAAAAAACTGAAAAAACATTCATAGCAGGACTGCTTTTTGCCTGTTCCAGTTATTCCAAGCATGCAGCAGTAGATCTGTGTTCTGCAGGGATCATGTGTGAATATCTGACTGTGTGTGTGTGTGTGTTTGATCGAGTGTAATAACAAAAGATGAGGATTCAGTGGAGTGTAAGGTCATTGATCTGACGTGGGAGGGGATAGAGTGTGCATCGATCTGAAGTTTGCAGTGCTCCAGCACTCCCTTCTGATGTTATTGGACATTGATTTTCATGCTGTGATGATCGCTTCAGAATTGACAAGGAGAGAAACATATAGCGCGAAGACGTCCTCATATATACAAAAAGGTGTGAGCTGCACATGTTGTGAATGTTTAGGAGCTCAGTGGTGTTATTGGTTCAGTGGTTGCCATGGCAACCCGCCTCACCTCTCAGCCACTGCTGCAGGAAGCTTGGGGAGAACAGACACACAATATATGAATGCATACACTCATACATATTCATACATTTTCCTACTCTCCATCTGTCAGTCACATTTCTTTCTTTTCTCTTGTCCTCTCACTCCTGCCTTCCCTCCGTTTTCTCTTGACTTCACTTTTCATTTTGTAATTCACTCTTTTCACTCGACTGGTCGGCTGGTGTTTCTTCTTCTTCTTTTTATCTAGCCCTCACCCCGGGTTACATGCCAGTTCCCTTATTTCATCATGAGATGGGGGTTGAGGACTGATGACCCCTGACCCCACATCAGGGGTCTACTCATAAAATGCACCTACTTCACTGATACTGAATCTCACTCCAAACTAAATTTAAACGTTGGCCACCCTGGTGCCTACATGATGAAACATACCAATCGCTGCTAGCTAGAATGCTAGCTTTAACTTTGAGCAAGCTAGGTTTAGCTTACCTTTATCAGTCAGCATAGACTTTGATTCTTCTCTTCATCATTACCGAGCTCTTTTGCATCTTAAAATAAAACAAAAAAGCTTTATTTTTCTCAAGATTGACCTAGCTGACAGCCATTTTGACTCAAGTGCTATCCACAGGCTTTACCCATAATACATTTCCCAGGGCATTCAGTTTCGCTTCTGGTTCTCACCCCTTAACTCGCTTTCTTTGTCACCCTCCTTTATCTCATCCCTACATTCCTTCTCTCTTTTCCCTCCCCTTTTTTATCTGTCACACGTTTGGAAATCACCACCAGTGGGAGAGAATGTCATACCAGAGTATATCTTTGCCTAAAACAACGGAAGACATAACAGTGTTATTGGAAATAATGATAAGCTAAAAATCTTTTTAAACCCATCTGGAATGTAGGAACTCTTTGTGTAGTAAAGCTGTTCTGAGAAAGTGTCTCACCCTTTTCTTATATTTACAGTTTATAGTTTCATCCTATCCTTAAAAGATTAAAAACATATATTTCATTTTTGATCTCTCAGATATGTTATGTTCAATAGCCTGCTAAGTAAGCAGTGGTACATCTTGTGTGGCTGTGATTCAAGGAAAGCCTTGAATACATTTTATCGTTGCCTTTTTTGCCACAGAAATTGTATTTTATTTATTTTGTAGGTATTAAAATCTTTAAAATCATACAATTACAAACGATGCGCATATCTTGTAGCAGTACCAGTTTCCTCACACCTGTCTTTTCTTATTCCCTCCTCAGTTGGCCATGGTCAGAGTGAAGGAGAGAGAATGAACATTAAAGACTTCCAGATTTACATCAGAGACTCCCTGCAGCACATTGACCTGATGAAGTCCCGTCACCCCGACCTGCCTGTCTTCATCCTGGGTCACTCCATGGTAGGATGTACAACATTTTGCTGTTAATTGCAAATTAAACAGGGACTTTGGGGTTTTGTTTTTTAATCACATTAGTATTTCAAATAAGTAGAAATATTATTTTAATATTTATATATATATATATATATATATATATATATAATATTGTTTCATAGCTCCTGGTACAGTGCGCTTGACACACAGAAAGAGAGGCAGCTGCATGAAATTGAAGGGCAAGCCCTGTTCAAACACAGGAATAAAAAATACAGAGATCAGTGTTAAGAGGTTTTCTGCGACACTGTGCCATTCAAATGAAAGAAATGGCACACAGTAGAAAGTGGTTTTATGTCTCAAAATAGTCAGCCATGGAAAACTAGACTGCATGGTGTTCTGCTCAGAACTGAATAAAATCTGGTTTAAATAACAGGAAAACAATAAAATCAGGGCCTTTTAATAATACGGGCACTTTCAGGAAGGACCTGTATAATGCAGTAAAATACTTTGACACCCTGCTTTTAATGACATTTCATTTGGTTTGTCTTGGCACCAGATACATTGGTTCTGTATGATGAACAAATCTCACCTTTTTATCTGCATACAGTGCAGGGGTTTGCTAAGATGTCTCTTTCCTGCTCACCTTTAACACAGTGACAGATTCTGCACAGCCCACAGCTGCTTGTCACTGAAGACCTCCAACATAGCAGGTACAGGTTCACTGACCTGCTCAAGGTCAATGTGGCTGTATTTGTTGATGAACAGCAGAATGTGTTCACTTTCCCCAGACAGTCCAGGAATCTTATGTAATGTTTAATGTAATGTAACCTTCTGTGTCAGTGGACTGTGTGTTCACCTTTATTCTCAATTTCTCTGTCAGGCTTTCAAAAGTACTACAAGTTGGCAACTATAGTAGCTATAGTAGCTCTCTTCAGTTAGAATAAGGTAGAGCTGCAACTGAAGAAAATGAAGCTGTCAATTAAACAGTGAGATCAATCAGTACCACTCACATCTGTTAAATGGGAAGCTACAGCCGCCAGCAGCTGGTTAGCTTAGCTTAGCATAAAGACTGGAAACAGCTAGTCTGGTTCTGTCCAACAAAAACAAAATCCACATGCCAGCACCTCTAAAGCATGTGTTCATTTGTGAGCTTTAGAGGTGCTGGTAGCTGGATTTTCTTACCTTTGAAAAAAGCATCAAATACTCATATTTGAGAAGCAAATGTTTGGCATTTTTGCCCCTTTAACAATTACTCAATTAACAAAATGATTGTAACTATCCCAAACAACTGCAGCCGGGCAGTGACCTTCTTGAGTATTATCGTCACAAAGAAGTTGCCAGGCAACTGGCTCTATGACCACAGGCACTCAGCACACAAGTACTGTTGCTCTAGACATACTTCCAACATGTAACTCCCCCTAAAACCACAGATTGTCGTTTTCACATTCAGTTTTCATATGGATTTTGAACTTGTTTGCTAACATGCTAAACATCTGTAAATGCAAAAACATATTTTTTGAAATTATACATTTTCCTTTAGCTGGAGCTTCGCTTTAATTGCTTCATCAGCTGAGTTCACTTAAGGAAAGAAAAGCTGTTCTGGCAGTTAAAATGGTGTTAAATTCAATACACAGCATCAAAATGTCTGAAGAGTCTTAAATGTGGCATTATGAGAAAACTTACATAACGCCTAGACACAAAAAAGCATCAAGGCCTGCCAGGGAACTATTTTTAACTGATCAGTTTGTTCAGTTTTTCACAGAGCTGCATTCAACATCACAGCCTCTCACTGTAGTGCTCTGTGACCCACTAATTCTTAGTACAGCCAACAGAACACAAACACTAGTATTGAGTTATATAATAATATGATTACTTTCAGTGTTTTGTAGGTCGAGTCAATGTGTACTCCCATGATGTTGTTTCTGTTGGATGAACGAGCTACTCAGATTCTTTATTCATACAGCACAAATGTTTGCATGTATGCATGCAAGCGCAATATCTTGTGTTATATAATGACGAAGCTGAACCACCTGTATAGGTCAGAAACATTTCAGGCTAAACACAAATACACTGTATTTAGTATTTCATCTCACAGCCGAAAGACTCTTTTCAAGCACGGAACACAAAGGATAAAAACTCATTACAGAACTGTTCTGCCACGAGAAGCGTGGACCCTCGTTATCTCGCAGCACAGCAGTGATTTAGTGGGCATGGATCGGATTCAACAGAAAAAATAGTTTTACAGCAGATATGACACGCTTTGTGTAAAAGTTTGCACTTGTTAAGGAAAGGTTGGCAGCAAAAGTACTTAACACTTTTTAAGTCCTTTATAAGTCTGAGACACTGAGCATTTAACTTCAACAACCTTAGTGTTAGTTGGTAACACTGTCTATTGAGGCATAATGTATACAAACTTTATATTTTGTAACTTATGTCTTTATTAATGTTAATAAATAATTTATTAACGCTTTAGCTCACTAATTAGTCATTAATGAAAACTACTTTTGAGTTTGGGGTGAAATGCCTGGTGTTTGTACTTCCCTCGGCACAACACTAGCTTTGTCTTTAGCTTGCTTTTTTTCTTTATCAGAAAGACCCTCCATAGGCTGTTCCTTCACTTACCTGCTTGGAAAAGAGCCTCAGAGCATCTGGAACAGGATCCATTTCAGCTTGTCAATCCCTGCAGGAATTTATGATTAATGATGCATTTAAGGATGTTCCCTTTTCCTAAATCCCTACAAATGTTCAAAATGGAAGAATGTGCGCCAGTTCTATCAATCAACAAACAATTTTTGCATTAAATGACACCTCTGTCAAAGCCAGAGAGTTTTACATGTGAAGGTCAAACAAGGGGTGGTTGACTAAACATTTACAACTGCAGACGTGATGGTATATTGTAGTGAAAGAACCCTTAATTAATGACTTACTAACACTTCTAACAGAGACCTGGTGGCTTATTAACCCATTAGATTTCATGAATGACTTTGTACCATGGGTGCTTTATCACATTGTTAAATGATTTGTTAAAGACGATGCATATATTTGCATATGTTTGCTATCTCAGCATCTCTTTTCATGATAGAAACATCATTTTGTGGATTCAGACATTCCAAAGCTATGTCTTTTTGCTATCCAAATAGTATTTTCTGCTTTGGAGCCTTTGGGCTGTGTGTTTTACAACAGCTTCTCCTTGTAAATCAGGTCAGTTTAGCTTTTAGTTTCTTTAAACAAAAAGTCTCTTTTTGCAAACCTGTTATGGCTCATGCTTTACCACGCAGCAGTACTGTAACACGCAAATAGTTGTGTGTAAATTAAACAGTGGGATCCCAAATGGAGGCTGAGCGCCTGTTTAGACATCCAAATCTGTAAATATTAAGGCAGACCTGACCAAAGTCACAGTAGCACCTACTTTATTTCCTCCTTTCCCCCATCATTCTTTTCTCTCTATCCTTTCTGCCCATCTCTCCATCTGTGTGATTTCATCAAATGTTCATTCTGTGCTGACATATAAGCCAGTCCACCTGTCTGCTTTCATTTCCTGTCATCTATTTCCTCCACTGTAGCCTTCCTGTCTCCTTCCTTCATTTCATTTATTCATTCTTTCTCATGTCATCCTTGTCCTCCTTTCCTGTACTCTCATTTCCCTGGAAAAAAAAATAAATCTCAGGCTTAAAGTTTGGGAAACCCAGCCCAAATGAAATGTTAGGTCACTGTGTTTTTACAGGCCTCATTTCCCAGTTTCCCAGTGTTGTGGGTCCTCATCCTGTTTCTTTTAGCCTGTTCCTCTTCTCTGCTTGTATGAATCTCTGTTTAATGGGGCCAGGATGACGCAAAAACAACAAAACAATGGAAACCACATGTGGATTCTACAGTATGCTCAGAGACGCTGCTCCAATGATAACATCCTAAGGAGACAGTGGAGCAGTTAGCAGTTAGATTTATTAAAGACTACACGGTGGCACTCCTCACATCAGCTGCACCACTACCAGTAGTAGTTTCTTTAGCAAAAGGGTTTGATGTATCCTTCACACTGAGCCTAAATTTACCAGCTGTCATTAGTTACCTTTGTTGTTGATTGCATTGCATTTTGATATTGTTAGCAGAAAATAGTGTACAAGCCATTGACACTTCTGTATTCATTCCATTGTGCATTTTGAGGGAACTATATAGTGGGTAAACACACTCATAAGCTGGCATACAGTAAATAGAGAGACCTATATAGTTAATAGGAAGTGATTTCAAAAACAGCCTATACCTGATAAACATTAGCAAGTTAGTATTGTCACTGTGAGAATATTAGCATACTGATGTTAGCATTTAGCTCAAAATACTGCCTGCTGTGCCTAAGTACAGCCTCACAGAGCCCAAGCATAACTGTAAATTCTTAATCTTGTTTAAGAAAATGCTGTATGCAATAGTTTTCTACCTAAAATAAGTAAATAATTACAGTATATACTTTTGAAAGCACTGCAAGGATTTTCTTGTTGTACTGGATCATAGGAAGGCTGACAAATGCCTTCAGCTTTGGCTCCTACTTGCTCTTCGTCATTTCTCTCCTTCTCCATCAGCATTTCTGGCCACGGCTCATTTGTCCTACTTCCTTAGTGCCAGAGTTTTATGTAATTGTTTGTCACTGTTTAGGGCCTTCAGTGTATTTGTTCAGCTTTTCAACGCTCCACCTCTCTCTTTATTCATAACTCATTCTAGACCACATTTCCCTTTTCGGGTTTAGGCCATCAGGCTGTGTAATCGTTTCACTCTGCCACTTTGTCCGGTTTATCATTGTTTACTTTGTACTAAGTTATTTGAGCTTGTTGAATTGTTTAATCGGAGAGAGTTGTATGTATCCATACCATTTCTATAAGACCTCCTTCAAAATCTGACTATCTGACTGTAAGGAGATGTTTTGTTGCCAGCCTGTTGAACAGTACAGCCTGCACTGTGTCAGATCTGTTTATTTTATTTATTCATTCATTGGTTAGCTGTTTAGTCTATGTAATGTGTATGTTTAAGCTAATACATACAATAATAAACCAGCACCCTAGTTCATTTAATGTCTATTAGCTGTCTAGTTCATATAATGTCACTATGTTTGCTCCTCAGGCAAAAAAAGTCCACCCACTGTCAGCAGGCAGATTCCATACAATACCAGTATTCACCCTCTCTACTAAAGTTCAGAGAGAGAAAGTGTAAGGAGGCCTCTAATCAGCTTTTTAAAGAGCTTCTCTGTCCCAGTTCTCCCCCTCTCTCTCTTTCTCTCTCCTCTCTTCTTCATTCACACTTATCTCTCTCTATCATTGGAACCCACTTGACAAAATGTGCCGTGTGTGTGTGTGTGTGTGTGTAGAAGGGCATGACCCAGAATGTTTTTTTTTTACCATACCACGTTTAGTCATCTTGTTATATTGAGCTGGAAAGCATTGGGTTGAACCGATCAGCCAGTTTGGGCATCTTAAATCATCCTAAAAAAGATGTCACCATTTGATCAAGCAACATTTCTGTGTGAGTGTGTGTGTGTGTGTGTGTGTGTGTGTGTCATGGTTATTTTAGTTTAGGCTTATCTTTCAATACATGTTCGAATGTGGATGTAAACGAGAGTTGTGAAAATGAGAAGCCATGAGGCTAGCCAGCCTCCTTTTCAAACTTTGTGTGGGCATATGCATGCAGGCACCAACGTGTGAGTGTGTGCTTTAGAAAGTGAGATTTTCTGGTGGGAAATGTTTTGTCTTTTAGTGCCTCTTTTCATGAAATGAGCCTGTCATTGGCCCCAGCCTGATGAATATTCACACAAGTGACAAAGAACGCTCACATAAACAAAGTTGAAGCCAATTAGTCTCCAGAGAGAGAGAGAGAGAGACTGATTCAGCCATGCAGCATCACTGTGTATGTGTGTGTGTCTGTCTGTGTGCACCCGCACAGACAATTGCACTTGTTGCATATGAGAAGAGAAACCACGACAAAGTGAACCATGGCGAATTGGTTTGAGTCTTGGCCGCCACAAAGCTGCTAGTAATTGTCATGGCCCAACATCACAGGATTTAAATCACAATCCCAAATGTCAGCATGGGTTCCAAGGTGTGGCCTTGTGCCACAGTTTTCTGCAGCTACACAGTGCATGTGGTGCCCTACGGGCGGTAGATTCACGTTCGCATTTCTCTCCCAGTCTGTGTAGAGCAACAGCAACAAAAGAGCAGGGTGGAAATTCACGCCCGTCTAGACAAAAGACGGATTGTTTTACATTCGTATTGACCTCTGAGAGGTTTTCCCATTGCGCCTTGCATCAGGACCTCTCACCTACTTCGCTTCCCACTCCTGTTAGAAGAGAAAGAAGTAACTCATATCATCGTCTTCCATTTTTAACTCTTCAGATTTAATTTATCTTAAAAACTCTCACCCGCAGCTCTTTCTTTATTGTTTTGTTATTTTTCTCTCCATCATCAGCCTGGATCGCTGGAATACTTTATTCTACTAAATTGTTATTCAAGCATTAACAAAACCATGCAACTTAACCAATCAGAAATGCTGATTTCAGGTCATATGACTGTCAGTTGGTACTACCAGGACCAGCTGATACTTACTATGGTCACCTGACAGTACTGAAAAGAAATCTCGATGATGACTATATTTGTGGATTAACTCTTCATATGAATCTTGAGTTCTGTTTATTAAAACGTAAACTAGTTACAGGTCTGTTAAATAAGATTCACTGTTGTCTGCCCTGCAGTAGAAAGTGTTTTGTTTGAAATCTTTGCACAAACATCATGCAACCAACATAACCAAGTAGTGTAATGTCAGCCTAAGGTTCTTCATACTGTACTGTACTTTCAGTATCTTTAAACCTAAAATCTTAAATGCACTTTAATGAAAGTCCTCTTCATTCAGTTTACAAATCATATATTCTGTTTGTTTTCTTACTCAGGGTGGTGCTATCTCCATCCTGACGGCCTGTGAGAGGCCCAGTGATATTGCTGGAGTGGTTCTGATCGCTCCGATGGTACAGATGAACCCAGACTCAGCCACACCGTTCAAGGTACCACATAATCATTCCACTCATTCTCTCCACTGTTCTTCACTCTTATTATCTGCTTTCCGTTATTTTCCTCTCCTTTTTCCTTCCTAATTGAGTCACACTATACAGTTAATTACTCAGTTAACCCGGGAGTCTGGCGTCTCACTCCACTCAACCAATACCGACACCTTTTATTTTGTGTGTTTTGAGAATCAGCACCTCTTGAGCAGCATTAATGGGCCTTTTACTGAGTCACAGATACAAGTGTGTCCAATTTTAAAGGCCAAAAACTGAAAACAATGGTGTCAAGATCTGCACGGGAGGAGAAGAGACTGACATAAACATACAGTAGATTTCCACTGGGTACAAACAGGTGAATTATACGGCAGACAATTTGTAACACTACACTAGGCATATTGCAAAAGAGAGAGAGAGAGATAAACATTCTCCAGGGAGGTGTTGGTGTGTGAAAATCAACAGAAATGCTCAGTGGATTTTGTTTTTCGCTGTTTGCAGGTTTTTCTGGCGAAGGTCCTAAACCACATGCTGCCCAGTCTCACTCTGGGCTCCATCGACTCCAAATGGATCTCACGGGACAAGAAGCAGGTAAGAGACAACTGTTCCGTGGCTGCGTGTTTTCGGTGGGAGAGCTGTATTGCAATTTGTGATTGAAACATCAGGTATGGGTGTCCCAGAAAACAGAATTTACAGGGTCTCAAGGGGGACATTTGCATACGTTTTTTATGTGTACGTTTGTGAAGTCATGCACCCACCTATTTGGACAGTCCCAGGATAAAAGTCCATCCCACAAAACATACTTTGAATCCTTTACAAACCGCTTGGTTTGCCTTATCTCGCCAAGTTTGTGTGTGTGTGTGTGTGTGTGTGTGTGTGTGTGTGTGTGTGTGTGTGTGTGTGTGAACTACAGAGGAGAAAACAAATCACACATGCAGGCATGTCCTCATACCTCTAGTGGCACGCATTTGTACGTGTAGATGTGTCTTGTGGTTTTTGTACTGTTGTGGTTTGGTGTGTACATACTTCATACCTGCGTCTGTCTGCAAGTATTGACACACCAAAGCCGGCCTTTCAGAAACAGTTTGTAGTAACAATAGCATCCCACATCCTGCTGCTTTTCCTTCCTACAGTCTGTTGGGGGAAACAGTGTCATCACATGTCCATGGTACAATAATAGATTGACAATCTGAACCATTTAAAGAAAAAAGTACTTTAAAGATTTTTTTTTCACAAGATAGTTAACAGCAGATAAAGATGGCCTGTGACAAGACAGGATTTGGTCAAAGTAAAACTAGATTTTTACTTGACGCAAGCGGTAACGGGAGTCCCACCCTAAATGCCGGCTATATGGCGTAAGTTTTGATTTATAGTTCATTGTTGGATTTCACTCATTGTTAACACCACCACAACGCTACATGCTACATGCTTGGGACATATCATGCTCTGATTATGTTCCCCACAGTAACTGCCTTTACATTGTTTCATTCACTGTGATAGTGAGCGGGGAATTTCTCCTCTAAACTTTTCAGATGGTTCATTAATGTAACTGTTTGAGTCCCAGAGACCCAAGAGGTAAAACTATCCAGTATTTCACCAAAGAAAAGATCAAAGCAAATTCCAAAAGATAAATTCCAATGAGTGTGGCAGAATTATGTTTTTTTTTCTTTTTCCTCCTTCTTTTGATCTGGAGACCCTTTGGAGGGGCCTGAACCCTAGATTGGGAACGACTGGGCTACACTACCTAAGTGTATATAAAGTAAAGAATTCCACCTCAACCAGCTACAACAGTAAAATGCTGTTGGTCCAGAAAAATAAAAAGCTTAGAGATGATTTGTAATATGTAATTTATTCCCACTGGCTTTTTGGGATACAATGTTATTACACTTGTGAAGGAAATCTTTTGTGTTTCTGAGTGTCACGACTCCTCGGAGCTGCTGAACAGGTCGTGTTGTGTCACAGCTCAGCTTACAGCCATTCATTATTCAAAGCAGCAGTGCACGTGGCCTGAGAGAAGCTGCTTCTGTTAGAGTGGGTCGGCTGTGTTTATGTAAAAGCTGAATACAAATGTGAGTGTGTGAGACTTGAGGGACTTCATGTTTAATGTCACAGATGTGCTCTGATATTCAAGTCAGATTTAAACTTTGAAAGTTTAAAGTGTCACATCTACTTCATCTTTCTGTGTCCCTTCCTTCCTCTGCCACGCCTTCTCTGAAATGGCTTTCATATTTTAATCAAACTACAAATGTATTGTGCTTGTTAAATATAGACGCTTAATACAGAAATCCATGCCTTACACTGCCCCTTTCTACCTTCCCAACAAAATATGTTGTGCCAAAATGTAGTTGCTATGGTTACATTAAGATAGAAATTGAGGAACAAATTCTGAATTTAAAATAAAAGAGAAATATCAAAGGATAAATTAACCTCTTGGACCTTTCTCTCTTTCCTGCCAGGTGGAGGCCTATGATGCTGATGAGCTGAACTTCCACGGTGGTATGCGGGTGTCATTTGGCATGCAGCTGATGGGGGCAGCGGCGCGTATCGAGAGAGAGATCCCGTCTATCAGCTGGCCTTTCTTTCTCCTGCACGGTGATGCTGACAAGCTGTGCGACATCAGAGGCTCCAGGATGATGTATGAGAACGCTCCGAGCTCAGACAAGAAAATCAAGGTGGTGTAGTTTGTTCACAGTAAAATCTTATGTAAATGATTTCTGTATTTATTTTTTTTAATTTTTTTTTCTTAATAAAAAAAATACAATTGTCAGTGGGACAGTGGGAAGGTGAAAGAAAATAAAATCATGACATCTAGTAAAAGAAAGAAAAAACGTTGATGCTTTTGTGGCTGACTGACAGAAACTGCAACTTTAAAGCGTGTAAAATGTTTACTGTTGCCTTTGATAGCTGAAAACATCCAGTTCAGTATCGCATTAAATAGTGTATTACTGAAATAAACCTTTCAGCTGAAGCTTTTACTCGGCCGTATCACACTCTTAGATCTGACTCCAGCAGGGTGCATTCACTGGCTGAACAGACTGTAGGCTGTTAGGCCTCTATAGACTCTTCCTCCTCTGCATGATAAAAAAGGTGTTGGTGTTAAAAAGTTCACACTTTCCAGTATCGCATTGTTAATTGCATGAGGGACAAACAGGTAGAAAATAGAACTGAAATAAGCGATGAGAGAAGTGAAAAGAGAGAAAAGCAGTAAAGTGACTTCCTGCTGACTTCTGATCTTTGTGGGTGTTCCTCTTTTCTATTGTATTTTGAGACATTTATAAAGAATCAGGTGGTGTTCATGAGGTGCAGGGACTGCTTTATGACGTCTTAACAAAGAGATCACTGGTGTACCAAATGTCTGAGGTTTTCCAAATCAGGTCAGGAAATCTGTTGATCACTGAAAAGCATCTGTTCATTTTCTATTACAGTATTTCCCTGGAGGGTTAGCTAAGCATGATGAACGTGCCTCAACTTTGACTCCTAACAGCCTGGTCTGCAGTCTGTTCAAACGAGACTCACTTCTTATTTGGCGTTCTCCAAATGGTTCAGCTTTCAAAAAAAACCTTTTTTAACTTGAACAAAACCAGTTTTTAACTTGACTCTCTCTGTCATTGTCCCTGTTCAGGTCTACGAGGGCGCCTACCACGCCCTCCACCATGACCTCCCAGAGGTGGTCGAGTCCGTGTTGAAGGAGGTGACTGGCTGGATCACAGAGCGCCTCCCCGCCACGACATCGCCACAACCGCAGGGTTCCTAGAATCGTGACTCGGTCAACTCGAGTTCCAGAGGCCTGCTTACTTTCCAGTTGTCTATCAGGAATAACAATACTACTACACTCTCTGGTCTGGGAAATACATTTTGGGCATATAGACTGGCATTATTTTCTCCATATACAAAGTTTACTGACTTTATCCTCTGGACATATACTGTGCAAAAAACTAAATATCCACCTCTCCTGTGTACCTATAAATCAGCCCATGTTACACTGATTTAAATTGGATGATGGGGTCCTGAGCCACTAGTCAGCAGCAGTGGTTTCCCTGCAAAAGTTATGATCAGGGATCAGTCTCGTCTATTTCGGGCAGTGGGGTTATTTGGTTACTCTTTCATCATCTCCATTGGACCTCACTGAAATGCAGCTCAAGGGAAGTTTAAGCTACAGCGTGCTGGGGTTAAAAGTGCAATAATGATGTTTCCATCTCCTTGATTATACACAAGCCAAGATTGATTGAATAGTAATGACAAAAATAATGTGATACATTATTGATCTGCGCAGGGGCATTCATTCATTTTTGCTCGTCCGACCATTCACAGACAGGTCAGAGGTCAGGATCAGCAAGAGGACAACCCCCCTGGAGCTGGTGTAGGTTCCATGCTGGGTGAATACTTATTAGCTGTGTCCTCTCGCTACTTCACTGTCTTCACAGTGTCAGTAGTTCCAGTCCTGGTTCAGATTTAGTGGCTCAGGAGAAATCTTCATCTTCTCAGAAAGCATCGGCAAACTCTCTTCAAAAAAACCTCCTCTTTCTTTCTTCCTCCTCTTTGATTGCACTGTTACACAGCTCTCGGAGAGTCACTTGGAAACATATACTGTACTGTAGGCACATGGGTGTACACAACAAACCCTCTCCTCTCCTGACTTCCTCCATATGTCCCTTTTTTTTTGCAAAGATACATTTTAAGATTGGTCATCAATGCCTGAGAAAAAAAGCCTGAGATCTAGTTTCATATCTGGTCCTAATCCTTATATTAATTTGGTATGCCTGGAGAACTCCCCCCACCACCCCCATTAATTAACTGAGTGACCAATGGACACAAAAATGATCCATATATAGTGCTACACTTCTTTCAGTGAGCCTAGTTAAGAGAAGGGAATGAAGAGGAAGCAAATTAACCAGGTGAAGCTGCTCTGTCTCTCTGCAGGTGGGAATAAGAGGGAGAGGGCAAAGGTCAAAAGGTCTCTCATCCATCTTTCCTTTGACCTTTAGGGTCACGGTTGACTTATTAGAGTTTTTACAATTTTAGAGTTGTTCTCTGGAACCATATTTTCTTCATTAAGCTCAGAGTGCAGACAGGGACCCAGCTGGCAAATGAGAGAGAACTCATCGCTCTGTAACTGTGGACAAAAGAGTATCTCCTCTGTTCACATCTGCCATTTGATGGACACTTTTCATCCAAACCTCCTTAAAATAATATGCATGGGTGGCCACAGTGGTAATCCACCCCCTATCTCAGAACAACGCTGTAGTCATACTTTTTTTGAGAAAACAGGATGTCCTGGAGAATAGATTCCAGATGAGCATGAATTGCATTTCAGAAAGTGGCATTACTGGGGATTAAACTTTGGCTTCAAAAACAAAGTCCAAATTCAAACCTCTAAATCCCACCTAAAGTAAGAGCAGCAAGTGCATTCTGAAAGTAAAGTCAACCCTGGCTTCAAAAAAGTTTTCAAACGAAACCGTAGCAATAATGTCATGGTAGCTGTTAATTATAAGCTATAATATATATTGTCAGGTAGACTGTAATTAGCAGGTATCGCTGCACGCGCTGAGCTTTTTCCACCTATTCATCCAGCATGAGAACGTTTCAGCAGCACAAGTCAAGGGTTTTAAGGTTTGCACGTGTTTGTCCACCCCCAACATCAAACATAACATGTTTTTTTGGCAATTCAGACATAACAGTGTCTCTGTTGCATTCAGACACCATTCATGTCCTTTAAAAATACAAATATATAGAAAACTAATTGCGCAGTTCTTGAAAGGATACTCGACCGTGTCAAGCTGGCTTTTTAGTTGCTTTTTTCATTATCACCCAGAGTTCAAAGGGATTCATGCAGAGAGTTTAGGGGAGCAGTATCCACGGTAACCGTAACATGTGACATGTCACCATGGCAGCAGCCCAGCATCACAGTAGAATTTTCTTCTTCTATTTTATGTGTGTAGTAACAAGGGTGATCACAATAAGACTCACAGAATGAGACTAATTTCTGGATGTCTTTCTTTGTTTCTCACTTTCTATTTCCTCACGCTTACCCTCTATCACTCTCCCTATCCCGTGTCACCCTGTTTCACCACAGTTTTTTTGTGCTGTGCTGACTAGCGCTCTTTGTTCTGTCCATCACAGAGCCCCTTGTTATCCTACAGATTACAACATACTATCAGCCACCCACACTGTCCCCAGTGGTCTATTATCAGAACAGCAACAGGTTACATTACTTTTGTTACGGTTTGGCTTTGAGTTCAGTTCAGTAGAGTTCAGTATTTTGGTGCATCCTGTTTTTAGTTTCCTCAGGCATCAGAAGACATTTTGCCTCACCAAATATCAGTTTACATTGCCAGGGTTGCACACATAGATTGAGATGTAAAGCGTTCATCAGTCCCAGTTGGAGTCAGACCCTTAACTTCAACCAGAACTGCAGGTGTTTATTTCACAAGCACTTCAAACACAATCGACTCCTGATTGGACTGCAGCAGGCACATCACACACAGACGCTGCACAGTCCCAGCTGTATTCACACTCCTAATAGCAGCCTTGCTATGTAACAGTACATTTTAAAAGCTCTACCTGTCGAGACTACATGAGTGCATATTACTGCTATCGTTAGCTATGGGGGCGGAGATAGGTGGAGAGGGAGTGAGAGGAAAAAAGAAAGAAAAGGACAAGAGAAAAGCTATCAGTAACGATGGCAGCACGTTTTTTTTTTTTTTTTTGTGAATTCAGCCAGTAAAAGATGTGTACATTTATTTTTGCCCCCATCTATCCTTTGCTTTGATTCAAAGGTGGTGGATGAATGAGTGAAATTACCTTATACTGTAAACCTCCCCTATCCATGCCAATGTCCTTTCTACTGGCACGTATACTAATACATGCATGAATTGTATGCAGGTTTGCCACACTGAGAGATAGCCATGTAGAGATGCATTGCACTGTAATATGTAATATGTAATAATCCACTTGACTGTTAATATATTTTTTATTTAGGACAGAGGTTTTATGTTAAGTAAGGGAGAGAAAATAACGGCAGGAGAGCATTGAATCTAATTGGGCTGCTGCTAACAGAGCAAAATATAACGGTTAGTCAATGTTTCTTTTTTTATTATCCTGACTTTATGACTGTTTCGAAGAAAAAAGCTGTTATGGCAGACTAAGTGGCACAGGCCAGTCTTTCTGCAATTTTATGAGATTAAACAGCAGATTCAGTGCAGAGTTTGCATGATTGACATCTAGAGTCAGTGCTCAAGTGTACAGCAAGAATTGGAAAAGTCTTCTCCAAAATTGCTATAAATGCATGACATAGTTCATTTTACCTTAAGTCCATCAGCATGGCTGTGAAGTACAGATGATCCAGGTTGTTAGAGTGTGAGAAAACTTATGTTATATA
Organism: Nannoperca australis; assembly: GCA_036023655.1. Lineage (NCBI taxonomy): Eukaryota > Metazoa > Chordata > Actinopteri > Centrarchiformes > Percichthyidae > Nannoperca > Nannoperca australis. The sequence continues at coordinate 17,757 of JAVQJD010053475.1, read as the reverse complement.
TTTATCTATGAAGATTTTTCATTTCAGTCATTTGAAGATGCAGATGCTATTTTCAAATGGTTGACAATGCATTTTGGAACAAAACCCCGATTCAAATCTTGCTGGTTTTGTCAAAAGTTATGATTGATTTGTTTCTAATGGCCAGACTACTTAAATAGAGTACAACACTGCAATGTATTTTACAAATCTCTAATTTATCTTATAGAGTATTTATAGGAATTCATTTTATGTAAAGGCTACTATATATTGATTACACATCATGACAATGCACTTTTTATACCATAAACCCATCATATTATGTCATGTTTACATTTGCCATGCTCCATAATACTTTTTGAGATGGAATCTGGTTGAAGGTTGTATGTATGTACAGTCAGCAATCCCAAAAATGTATGACAATGTTTCTGATATGGTTATGCATAGAGTATTTTACTACTGTCGGCATTGTGTTGAAAAAACTCAAGTCTGTTTGAGAAATGTTATTGTTTTGTAACAGGATCTTAACAACCAGGGTGTTAATGCTACAGGTTTGGGAAGAACATTTGGAAAAGAAGCACATATACATTATATGTGCTTCTTTTCCAAATGTTTTTTTCAGGAAATTACTTTCACTTTAATCTTGAAGTATCTCTTCTTAAAGAAAACAACAACAAAAAACAATTAAAATTAAATGGATATGGGTAAGAGACTTAATGTAGCTCTCTCTACTCCCAACAGCAACATGTTTCTGGAAAAAGCAAGCCTCTGATTCATTTGACTAAGAATTCCTCACAATTTAATAGATTTTTATGGGAATATATATATATGTACGTTTATTTTTCAATTGATTGTGGTCTAGTGTTTGTGCCTTATTACTATGACAAATGTGTACCTGAGTTTGTCTTTGCATGTGTGTAAGCCCATGAGTGTGGGTGTGTTTTGTTATAGATGAACTGCAGATCTGCGTTAAGCAGTTCTGTTTCTCTGTTACTCTAGCGTTCTGGCTGTCTTTTGTCACATCTGTTTCTGGGTCAGTAATTGTGTCTCTCTGCTTGTCTTCCTCCTGTCTGTCTCTTTCTATTCATGTCTATTCGTCAAAATTTCTGTCCAATCCGTGTCTGAGAAGACTTGGGGAGAAAACTGCTTCTAAGTCCTTCAGTATAGCCAGAGATACAGCTCCTTTATGCTCTTGTTTTGTTTTAGTCTAAAGACACTCACAGTATCAAGAAACACAATACTTTACATTAAAGATGAGACTTTTGCTTGGGTTGCTATAATAGCAGAATGCCTGCATAGCATTTGGAACTTATCCCATTTTTACCATCAGTTTCCAATTAAAAATGGGATATTCAGTCCAAAACTCAGTTACTTTATGTGAAACTAGAAAGATAAAGTGTGAATTGTCAAAGAAAGCAATGCTCACCTCATTAAGACATACAGTATAAATGTGATGGAGAAAAGTATGTTACCTTTTTCATCATATTATGGGAAAACAACGAAAATCCAACCCTCACATGATCATGCATTGACATAAAGTATCAAATCAATTGGAGCTGGCGTTCATAGGCAGCACCACATAACGTTATGTTGAAGATCACATTCTTGAGTCTTCCTTTTAAAGTAATGTGTTGTTTGTTCTAACAATGTAATAAATACTGTGTGACACTTTATTTGAATAGCCCAGTGCTGATACTCAACCTATCTTCAACAACTTGCCACTTTTGTTTTCTAACTCAAATTTATATATTAAACATCATCAGAATCTGACACTTTTCACTGATACATCATAGTCACGTCATAATAAGTTGAGTATCAGCATTACACAATTTAATTCAAGTGTGACAAAATATTGTATATAAGGTGTAAAATGGCATTTACTTCTGAATCAATGAAAGTCAAACTACTTGTTACTAGAATGTCCATAATCTCTTACAGAATAAACTATTTGACTGTTTAACTGTACGGACTGACTGGAATACTTTCACAGTGTATGAACACAGATGAAAACATGTCCGTTGCAACATCTGGGATTGATATTGTGTTTTTACGCCTAATTCCAAGCAAGTTTATTTTCATGCGGTAATACTTACAGCAGTGTGAAGTTGGGTGTGATACAGGTCAGTATGCTTGTGGACTTGTCGACCTGGTTTCTGTGATGTTTCATGTGCCAAACTGAAGAAATATGTAGGATAACATTTCCCAGATGGTTCTAATCATTCTAGTTGGTTGTTAAGGAGATTAAACAGCGTACATCAGCCAGTAGGTGGAGGTATTGCATCACGGAATTCATTGAAAACAGACTAGGTTGTATGAATGTAGTGTTCAAGATGTATTTTCAGACCAGTGCAGACACATGCAAGTCATGAATGAAGCAAGGATTTGGATTTGAAGGATTTAATATACTGAGATTTGTATTTCTTCTAATGGGATTTAATTTGGGTTTGGCTCTTTTCAATCTCAGGTCATGAATTTTATTTATTTATTTTTATTTTCATCCAAACACGAGGTCTGGTGAAATAAAATCATACTATACTCTCTTACCACCATCTCATTTGAAGCCCTAGCAGTAGTTTCCAACCCACTTTAAATGAATCACATGCTCTACTGTATTTATCATTTCTGGTGTTTTCCATCACTGATCATGTCACTCAGTCTGAACAATGCTTTGTTTTCAAAACTTCCATTTTTAATATCGAGAAATTAGACAATAGTGTCTTTTAAGATTATTTATTTTATTACCAGAGGTAGGACTAAGTTGTTGATTTGCAAGTCTCAGTTCTTTTCACTCAAGTCCCAAATCAAGTCCCGAGTCAAGAGTTCCGAGTCCTAAAAAAGTAATTATGTGCTCAAGTATCAAGTATTTTCAATTCAAAAAGTTCAAGCCCAAGTGAAGTCAATGGTGTCAAAGTCCAAGTTGAGTTGCAAGTCTTTTTTGATTTCATCAAGTCAGGAAATTTGTAACTCGAATCTGACTTGAGTCGAAGTCATGTGGCTCAAGTCCACACCTCTGGTCATTACTGCTTTTGTTGGTCTCCATACATTGAAGAGTGACTGCACAGATGAGTCAGGATGAAATGCAAAAAGGGTTACAAGCCACGCTAAAGTGAAAACCAGCTGTACATCAGTAGTGCAAGATGAAGATGTTTGTAGGGGATAAATACTAAACCTCACACAGTATATACACCCATCCACATAGTACACTACATACTCCTTTTTCACTCAATCTCTATCTCCCTTGATTTCTTTTCTCTCTGCCCCATTTCATCTCTCTCCTTGCCCCTCTCTCTGAAAATGTAGGCTTACAGCTTTCCTTGAGACATTTTTGGAGTTTGCTTGAACCACATTAGCAGCAACTCCCAAAGGATGGTACTTCTAGGATGACCATAGTCCCAACTGTAAATGTGAATATCCATCTGTCATTTTCAGTAAAGGTTGTACTGCCACTTGTTAATGTTCCTGTGTGTCCAGTGAGAAATCCTTCCACAGAAAAATGCACTCCCATGGACAAAGACACGAATCTAATTGCAGGCCAAGTCACATAAAGCAATGATTATTCATTACAAGGGAGAACAGTAAGGTTCAAAAGCTAACTGATTTCAGCAGTGTAATCAATATCCATCGTCTACCCTGTGAGAAATGTCATACTGATGATGTTGTTTGATGATTTAAAAAAAGCACAGTTTGGAATTGGTTACAAACTCTGTACAAATGTAAACAAGAAATATATTTTTTAATATTCTCCCAGTAGAGGGAGCTTGCAGGGCTGTTTATCCTCTGTGTTTGTTGGAAACGAAGACCTAAGCCAATCAGAAACCAGTTCTAGGAATTAAATCAGGGCTCGCTGTCATGGCAACGGCTTTACCGCTGTGACAGCTGAGGAATGTAAATGTAAGAGAGGAGATGCTACATGGATTGTGGTGGTGCTTAGCAAACCTCTCACAAAAGGTGCCTATCTAACCTTAGTCACCCCGCTCCATTTCGACTGGCACATTTCTGCAGTGGAAAAATGACGATGGACCTTGATTCAAACAAAGTAAACAACAGCAGGAAGAAGGAAGGGGAAGCAAGAATCCTCAGAAGTAATGCACTGAAGCTGTGTGTACAAAAATAGAAGAAGAAAACAGGGGAATATGAATTTACTCAGATGAAATGCAATTTAGAGGTTTACATGAAGATTTGATATAAAGGTTCAGAGGATAAAAGCAGAGTGTGCTGTATTATCTGAACAAACCTATGGAGAGCCTTGAATGTCTGAAAGAAAGGAAAGAAAAGATAATGGACAGATGGCAGGTCAGGGAAGGAAGTGAGTGAGTGAAAAGGGCAACTAAAGGAAGCAGGAAAGAAGAAAATCTGTAAGGTGTTTTACACTTACCACCAGAGATGTTTTTGTCTTTTCAAAAAAGCACACCACACTTCAAAAAGTAACACTTGTGTTGAAGTGACTGGATCCTAATAAAATCAAAATGTAATAAAATAGTAAGTAATAAATGTAATAATATGGTTATAGTCAGGGCCATCTTGAACAGGACACCATTGAAGGTTTCAGCAAACCTCTTAAGGAAAAGATTTTATTTTAAATATGAAGAAATTATGAATGTGTTAAAATGTAATTTAAGGTGACTTTGACTTGTAATTTTCTCCAAAGCTGAAAAGTAAAACAACTTCAAATTGCATTGTTCTTTAATTATATGATGTGTAATATAATGTAGTTTGTACTTGGTATATCAAATTGTGAGAAAAGGACAGGCAGAAATAGACCCACATCGAAATCCAAGCAGCAGCTTGTACATTGTACTCACACGCCGCTGTCCCCCCACAAAAGTTATTCCCCACTGTTTGTCATCATGCCTCTTACCATGTAGATGCCAGTGTCATAGCATCGAACATAATGAGTCGGAAGCTCTGTGTATGGAGCTCTGTGTATTGTTTTGTACAATACCATATACTATACTACTATAGGCAAAGTAGGTGTTGGAAATGTATCACAAGTTGCAGGATTTTCCGCCATTGAATCAAGTTTTCACCATCTGAAGGAACGTATACGTGTGTATGTATTTGTAGAACACCCAGTACAAACGAACAATCTCTCTGAAATAATCTGTCATTGGCCAAAGTCTCCCGTCACGGGATAGATTTTCTAAAGTCTGAACACAGAGCCAAGAGGTGGGGCGGAAGTAGAGGTTTTCTCTCAGACCACTTGAATTACAATATGCTGAATGGTTATTATGGATTTTTTGCCAAATGATGCCAAGAAAATACTCTCAACCCCACCTTTTATACATCCATCATGACTTGACTGCAGTAAGTTTGCCTCAGGCTCCTCCATGTTGACTCCAGCATGTTCCAGATGGACAAAGTAATCAGAACGCACTAGAACCTTTTGCCCCTGATTGGATAGTTTGACTAGCTGATTGGCTGTTCAGCACAGACGGTCTAAATTCTTGCTTGTAACTCACAGCTAGCTTGTAACTTCAGTTTGCATACACAGATGGGAAATGTGTGTGTGTCCATCGCTCAGACTTTATGAAACGTCACTGCTGAAAATATTCCTGCATGAATTTAGATTTTACACAAATATTTGTACAGCTACAAACACAAAACACAAAACCTTTTCACACATGCACAACATATTTTTACAGCTACAAAACATTTTACATTTCTTTTTTACGTATTCACACATTCAGGTGAAATAGGGTAATACACAACTGCAGGCTGTAAAATGATTTGTGAACATCATTTCACAAGTTCAAAATATTAATGACCCTTATTTCATTTGCTTCCATACTTCTGTGGGTGTGGTCCTATTCTGAGTGAACAAATGTGGTTCTGCCTTTGATCCGGCCTCTACTTACATAAGTATATCCAATTGGCTTGGGTATTCTGAACCTCTATTCTGATTGGCCGTGCTTTCTGTCAATCAATGTCAAACGCTTTCTGCTCACGCACTAACCACGCCTCCTCATGCTTGCTAGAGACAGCGGTCCATTCGTGCATGTAGGATTCAGATCTCTGGAGTGCCTCGCCGGGAAGCTTTTATAGTTTCCTCGCCAGGAAGAATGAAACGTGTTTTCATTTAGTTTATAGGCATCTTGTAGTTAGCCATTATACTGCCGGAGTAACGTTAAAAGGGGTTTTCGGTACTTTGGGTTGTACTTAACGGCGGTGTGGCGCAACGCTGTAAACACTGGGCTTAGGATTTGTCACCTGGCAGCCGCAGCTGACTTACTTGTGTCTTGAGGAGAGTGGAGTCGCTAGGCAGTTGCCAAAAGAAAACGGGTAGTTGCTAACAAGTAGTTAGCAAGTCAGACAGTTAGCCTGCCAGCTAGCCACCTCTCCCTACCGCCACAGCAAGTCCCACCCCAGCAAGTGCGTGGACGTCGTAAGAAGCTGCAGCGGTGAAGTCGAGCGCTTTTCCCTCCCAATTTAGCCAGCATCGCTGTAACGTTACAGCTGGCTGGCAAGCTAAATAGCCATCTGAACGTTAGCTAGGTGACTTTAACGTTGGACAAGTCACTTCTGTGGAGGGATACGGTCGCTACACTGGCAAAGAGACTGGCTAAAAAGAAGAGGCGAAATAAGAGAGAACAAGGAAGACACCGAGAAGGAGGGGACTGGCTAGTTTAGCCGGGGAGACAGAATCTCATGTAAGTGACACACAGTTGGTAACGTTAAGTTAGCTTACCGAACGGCTTACCGGCCCGGTACAACTTGCTGTGCTTGCATGGCAACGTTTATCCAGCCAGCCACTTATCTGTGGCTTAGCTCCTACAGCCAGTGCGCCATACTATAGCGTAAGCTAACGGTAAAGGCTTCCTTGAAGGTGGCACAGCAGTTAGCAAGATAGCTAATGCCTGATGGATTGAAAGTGAGCCTGCACTTGAATCGCAGCTCGACTACGTTTGCTGCAGTCGTTCCCTGTTAGCTAAGTTAGATAGGTAAGTTTAGTTAAAGTGGTCAGCTCGCCTGTTTGTTTATCGAACAGCGCAGTAAACCAGTTCTCATGAGTATTAGCCAATTAGCTGCTTGGCTAGCTAGTTCCAGCCGACCACCCACCCAAGTTGACAGTTCTTTTTCTAGCAGTAACGCTAATGGTACTGCAACTCAACGAATGCCACTGCTTATCTGTTCCCTCCATAGCAAATGGTAAGCTTATATCTATTTGGTGCAGCTGCGGGAACTGTGTGTTCCCTGTCTCAACCCTAGATAAAGTGGCCTCTCAGTGACAGTGTCACAACAATATTCCGTGTACGGCTTTTCCCTTCCATGCTCATACATGGCAGGTGTCTTTTCAGCTTGATGGTTATTTTTTCAATTAGCCAGGATGTCCCAGTACATTGCAGTTTTAATGCAGAGCTGTGTCTGGCCGTACACAGTGGACCGACATAGTAAAAGTCAAAGTCAGCTGTTCAAATCAACAAAGAGGCAATCCTTAACCACATCCATCCCAGCCCAGTACTCATACAAGTATGACTCTGTACCAAAACAAACTCTGGCTCATTTTCTCTCCTTCTGTAGATAGATAGCAAACGCCGCCACTGAGCCACGTGCAACCATGAGTATTGAGATACCAGTGGGGTTGACAGAACTGCTGCAGGGCTACACTGTGGAGGTGCTGCGACAAAGGCCGTCAGACCTGGTGGATTTTGCAGTACAGTACTTCACCCGTTTGCGGGACACCAAAAATCAGGATGGGGCCGGTGTCAAGACGGGGAAGGGAGTGATGTTTGATGGGGAGCCGATGCAAACAGAGTCCAACGGAGAGGATGACGAAGACGATGATTCTGACTTTGAGCGTAAGTTGATATTTTGTTGTTACGATTGTCAGCTGTTGCGTTGGTCTTTGTGAGGTAGATGGGACAGCATGAAAGAGAGAGTGCATGTGTGTGCCTTTTTGTGAGGGGGTTGAAAGTGAAGTTGAGGCTTGAAGGCTTGTCACTGATGTAGAATCTATCTCACCTATTCCTTAGAGACACGATTCTCTTAAGTGTATGAGGCCTGCCATATTTGCATGCACACACTTGCTTTCAGAAAATCCCAGACAGTTCAGCTAGGATGCCCTCATCTGCCACTCATCTAATCTAGGTCTTCTCCACCCTCATTATCTATCTGGCTTTCAGGATCTAAAATAGTACTTTATACGTTTTAATCAGTTTCATGGCCTTGAAAGGTCTCATTTTGCATAGCTTTCCAGCAAAATCATTTCAGAAACGATTAGAATTTGACACTGTGAAAAGTGATTTTGCCCGACACCTACCTTCATTAAAGCATTCCACAGTAGTCAAATTGAAAAAGTCTTGTACGACGTTCTAGCATGCAGTGAAAAAGAACAAGAGGCAACTTGCAGATACACTGTGAGCTATAGTTACAAGGGCTTTGGGGGGGTATCTTTGAAGTAGTGAAGAAACTTTTTGCATCCCAACCTAATCTTACTGTTAAAACCAAAAATGTTCATGATAAAATGTGTTTTTTTTTGCAGTATACATTAATGAAAGAGTTCATAAATTGTATACCCTTTGCTTTTTAGCTCTAACTATCATAGTCGAGGAAAAGCGATGAAATGCCTCTTTGGCATCGCCTCCCTGTGTTTGACAGACTGGCAGAAGATGTAAACTGCTCCACAGCTTGTCTCTCCTCTGTGCTGCTGAGAGCAACATGGCCTAGATCACATCAATGTGCTGTGGAGCCAGGGGCTCTTACCTTGTGAATGGTGGTTCTGTGTTTTCTCAATGATTTTTTTTCCTTTTAATGATGATCTGTGAATCTACCGTAGGTGTTTCTTGAAATTCACTGATTATGTGAAGTAACATCGTGCTAAGCTAATGACACGTCGCCGAATGAACGCAATCTCAATGCTTTTAAAGTATGATTATGACTCGCACAGTGGCAGATAGTTGAGGCTAATGTTAGAAGTGGGATTACAGTTTCTGTTTCTATACTCACACAAGTGTGGTTTGGCCGCTGTCAAACAGCTGTGGCCTCTGAGAGAGCAGTGTGTATGTGCATGCACAGGTTGTGTCTGTGCACGTCTTTGAGTGGATGTGTGCGTGCGTGCGTGCGCGTGAAGACAAACAGATGTGTTATGACTCGAACTCACGCCCGTTCAAATTCCAGCCTGGTGATTGCGTGAAGCAGTTCTTCCTAGTACAGTCTGATTAGAGATCCGCTGTTAAAGCAGAGGTAAGCAAAATCTGTGCAACCTTTGCAAAACCTTCCGCCCCCCCCCCTCTCTCTCTCTCTCTGCTGCGTAGCGTCACTCCGCTGATTCCCTCCCACCCAACTCCATAACTTCAACCAGCAGCGGAAGGCATCGCTTGCCCTGTGAAACCTCATGCCTCGTAGGGCTCGCTCTCTATGGCACGGGTCTCACCGACACCCCATTGCCTCTCGCCGTGACTTGTCTTTTCAAAGACGCCCCTCCAGCGCTTCGTGGCTGTAGACAAGAGCACCCCGGGCTTCAGAGGCAGGCAATGCCGTCCAGAAGTGGGATGAGAGGCTAGTTCACCGCACGCCGCTGTCCCTCATCAAACATTATTCCCCACTGTTTGTCAACATGGCTTTGTTAGTACGAGCGCCATGTCGTCGAACATTATGAACCCGAAGGTGTTTTTTACTATACGGCAAATCACAAGCTGCAAGATTTGCAGCAGGTTTTCCCGCCAGTGAATCAGACTTTCACCATCCGAAGGGACGTGTACGCACGTCTTCGTTTGTAGAACAGCCAATACAATCGCAGAATCGCTGTGAAATCTCTGTGATTGACCAAAATCTCCCGTCACTGGCTAGATGTTCTGAAGCCCAAAAAGAGAACCAAGAGGTAGAGGTTTTCTCTTATTATCTCTTGTTGTTATGGATTTTCTGACCAGTGACGCCAAATGAATACTGCCCATATCATCCAAGGTAGCATTAAAGGACAGGGAGCTGATACTGTTGTGCTCCAGGGAGACACTTTTGCCTTGGAAGCTGTGGGTCACACACATGACATCCATGACAGTAGATAGACACTGCCCCTAGGGCCTAGGGGACGTTCATTTCTGAGGGGAACAACACAGGCCTGTATAAATGAAAGACATCATGTGCTCTTGCATGACCACTGTTTATAGCCTATAGGTATAAAGAGTAATATAGTGCTACTAGTTCAACAGCACATGCTCCAAAACAGTTTGGTCTTGTGAAGAAAACTCCAAAATAACTTCTTAAACTTGGGATTGCAAAACCAGTGATGGATATTCTTAGTTATTTCCACAGATGTCACATAACCAACCTGGGTGTTTCAACCCTCGCAACTCTGAGCGAGAATAAGACATCACAGTACACTATTTGAAATATAAAACATTGTTTTACATCTTTGTCCTTTGACACACTCTTGTTTAAGGCCAGTTCAAACCAAAGATTCGAAACTAGCCGAGTTGAAACTTGCAGCTGCTTACAATGGGCGATTCTGCAACGTTCTGAAACCTGCCAGTTTACACCAGTGGGACTAGATGAGATGGTGTATCGTTTCCATAGCAACAACTCTCTGTGCTTCTGTTATAACTGCCGGTGTTCATGCTTTTTTTTCCTTTTTTTCCTTCCCTAGCTGGATATAATTTCTAGCGTCTTAAATAATGAATAATGAATGAGGATAGTGATAGTGAGTTACTTGCTACAGTTGCATTTCTAGTAGCCGGTTGATAAAACAAGCATAAAAACGACACGACGTGCCATAAGTTCTAAATCTGACCAATGAATGGACTTGCGGAGTCGGTGCCATCAGCCAGCTTGAGTCGGGCAGAGACGGGCCGGTTCACACCGCTGCTACTTTTCCCTGCAGGGTTCTAAAACGGTTTCATCTTGTCGCAAATCTTTGGTCTGAACTGGCTTTTTAGAGGTTTGAAGAAGAAATCAGCTGAAGGCTTGAGAGAAAGTCCTTTTCTCATCTTTAGAGCACAGCACATTAAAATATTATGCTGCTTTTGTCGGGCGGTGACCCACCAGAAGTAGGCCAGTTACTTATTTTGGGTTTCAATCCCTTGATTAAGGAATGTGGCCACTGTGAGATATTAAGTTGAGTTGAGACACACAGGACAGCGCTTTGTAATGGAGAAGTAGTTTTATTGGACATGAATTTGCTTAAAGAGTCCTGGAGAGCTTCAAGGTGAAATGCCACTTTTGTAACATGAACATAATCTGTCATATGTAAAAATGCATAATTCTGGACACCCTTTTTATTGTCTTTTATTAGGCTACTTACAGCTATCATGACTCACCAGTGTGCTCTTAACCTTTCATTTGTGCAGCAGGAAATTGCTGTGTATGAGTGCTAAACAGTTAAAATGTAAAAGAGTTAGATAGCTGGTAATTTATACAGTATACACCTAAAACATGACATCCTTTTTTACATGCTTTTGTTTTCCCGTCTCTTGCTGCCTAAATCCACAGCAGGATCACTACACAGGCCTAAGCTGCTTAACAAAAGGACATATTGTTTTGAATACAAATAGTTGTACCTCCATATCTTGATGTTGGGCCAAAACTTTGAAGTAACCCCTTCCTGTGAAAAGTTCAGAAATGGTATATTGACAGATTAAAATAAACGTCTAATTCAGAGCTTCTGTATTTTGCTGAACAGTTGACGTGGAGACTAAAGCACGGGCTCCGCTAGAAATTTAAGAATAAATGTAGTTTACTAGAACTGCATGCTCTAAATATCAGGATCATCATTTGTCCTTTTTAAAGGACATCTGTTTCCTGGTGAAGCCTGGTGAAATGTGCGGTCTGTCCATTTTACTCAGCATTCACTTGAGTTACAAAGAGCTCTGGGAGATGAAGGAAAGGTGCAATATAAATATGTGTACTAATATGTGAATGTTTAGGTATTTTCCCCTTCGAGCTGGCTAGTCTAGTGTCAGTCTGGCAGCCGACGGAAACAGAAGGAGATGAATGGATGCCCTCTGACTGAAACGAGCAGGGCTTTTTTATTAAACGATAAATGGGGGGACAGATGAGTCCCAGGGATGAAATGTATGTATGTATGTTGTTGTTTTGTTTTTTTATAAGAAAGACAGCTGGGAAAAAGCAGAGGCTATTTGAACAGTGATTGAAGAAAGAGAGATGCCGAGAGTCTTTTCAGGAAAGAAATAAAAATCAGCTCATGCTAACTCAACAGAACATAACAAAGCTCTGCCACTAGATAACGAGTCACCTGGATACATAACAGACTTTAAGCTTAGCTCTTATTCCTCCTAGACAGTGCAAGTTTGACCACAGATGAACGGGACATTTCAGTTCACTTTATTTATCAAGGAACTTTGGAAGATTTACCTCCAAAATGCTGTAATCTGTTTGGGGGTGTATTTTCTTCTTCCTTGAAAAGCATCAGCCGGTGTTTTCCTTGCATATTCCTTGTGTATTGTGTTGATTATTTATAAGCACTGGTATTCTGAAAGCGCAGGCCTTGCTTGGAAGACGTGTAACATCAACAGAAGCCAGTAAAGTGTTTCATTTTCATCGTAGCAGCCTTCTTGCACCAGCAAAGGCGCAATTGTTCCCAGATGGTCGGTGTTCATTTCGGACTGAAGTTCTGTTGGTGTTAAACACTTCAATAAATGATGACGCAAGGTCCAGCGCTTGGTGAATACAACCAAAACCAATGATGACCTTAAATAATGGCCTTTCTAAGCGGGGTGCCTGCTTTTAAAACGTCTTTTGAAGGCCTCACATTATTTTAAATACAAAATCAGCCGTAGTGACATTAATATCAAAGGAATTTGACTCGTGCTGATTTGACCATTTTTAAAACCAGTGTGTTCCTTTCATCATCAGCATGCCAGTGTCACGCACCGGTGGATGCCCTCGGAAGCGTCCTTTACAGTTTCCGCAGCCCAAAATTCTCTGCAGACTGTGCGCGCCCACAAACGTGTGAACGCGTCCGTGGATGCACGTCTCAATGTGTATGTGTGTGGAGCAGATAAACGTGTTTTGTTAAGCCTGGGGCCAGCGTTGCTTGGGGGCACGATCACACACAACGCGGTGAAGTTTGGCCTTTCTGACCTCTTTCCGTCTCCTCCCTCGCTCCATTACCACCTCCTCATTGTTCTCTCTTGCTTTTATTTCTGTCACCCTGTCACCACTCTCTCTCTCTCTCTCTCTCTCTCTCTTCCTCGCTTTCTCGCTTTGTGCTCTTCCTTTCTCTCTCTCTCATTTCCCCTTTACTTCTCCAATATAGTAATGATTAGGCTGTGTAATTCCTTACTGTCATAACATACATAGAAAGAGCTCTTCTAATTCACACTTTTACTTTTTATTTACTCTGGACACTTTTGCTTTCAGTTGTGTGTGATAAATGGACATTGTACTGAGCCCTTATTGGAGCTGGTAATTAGTGAAATAGGCAGAGCTGAGATGTCCATGATCGGGATTGTGTGCATGTGTGCGTGTTCACGGTTGTTTGAGTGATTTATAAAGGGAGAAGGAACTCATGCGTGGACAAACGCCTGTCACTATGTACATTTGTGTCTGTACAGGTAGGTAGGTGTGTGTGTGTGGCTGGTCTCTGTGCAGTGTTGTGCAACAGGTGACCTGATTAGCAGGCTTCAGTGTGTGTCCAGTGCGAGTTTAGCCTCCAGGCAAATCTAATGCAGCCTAGCATCTGTACAGAGACCTGCCAGACTTGGCTGATTGACAGCGCTAAGTGGAAAAGCCCTCAGACGGCTCATGCTTCTCATTCTGGCTTTCGGACTGCTTTTTAATACCTTACCTGTTTGTCTCCCTGACCTGTCGTTTCAGCTCTTTCTTTCTCTCTGCCTGTATTTATTTATTTAATTTATTTTTACCACATTTGAAACAGAACACCAAGTTGACTGTATGTTAACTGAACTGTCTTGCTCTGTGTGCGTCTTTTTCTTTACATTTCTTTCCCTCTGTTTACCAAAGCACATGTATGTCTGCTTTTCTCCACCTGTTGATCATGCTCTCCATTTAGTTTTTTGTGATTGTCTTTCCTTTGAAAGCCGGTCTGCTGGTTTGTCTACCTTGCTGCCTAGCTGCCCGCTGTCAACCTCCTATGCGTTTCTTATCTTTTAGACATTCTTTCTTTGAATCTCCCTGTAGCCTTATCTCTCTTCCCCACCCCCACCCCAACCCCCGTGTACCTGTTTCTCCACTTCCTGTTTTGTCTGTATCAGTTTATCATAATGAACATGTTTTAAAAAAACATTAACAGCGATGGCCGCACTGTGTATTGTGCACCTTTTAGAGATAAACACTTGAAACACAGCGGTTGAGGAAATGTATTTATTAATCCTTAGGCCACAGATCAAGTTGTAACGACACACTTTTAAATTAGTGCAAATGAACATAACCCAAAACATTAATGTACATTTGTTAACCTGCTATTTAGAGTCAATCAGCGTCTAGATTAGAGAGGATGTGCTGCGCTTCCTTTCTCCCTTTGTTGTCATTGTGAAATGCACAAGCCATTACAAGCTACCTCTCACCTGAGACTGCATTGCTGTGTGGCCACAACAGGGAGGCGAGATAAAAACGTGTCTCATTCATGGAGACAAAGACAGGAGGAATCGGAGTGCAAAATAATTTAGCTTGCACTACTACATTAAGGTGGAACTGCAACTTTGATGTTTATGTGTTTTAAAAAAAAAAGAGAGTCATGCATCAAAGCCTTGTACAAATGGGTGATGTTTAAAGAGAAACACTCAATGGCCGTGTACCCGAACTGACCCCTTGTTTCTCTCTGTACAGAGACGGAGAGAGGAGGGAGCGAAAAAAACAGGGGCATTTTTGAGAGAGAGAGAGAGAGAGAGAGAGAGAGAGAGAGAGCTAATTTGATTACTGCATTTAAGGGACATACTTGGGCTGAAACAATACTTGTACTGGAGGTTTAGCCATGTGGTGCGTCTTTCTGGACTATTTATATTTGACATATAAAATGTTTATATATGCTGCTAAGTAGAGTGGATTCCCGCCAAACCAAACTTGTGTTTAACACGTGTCAGTGACTATAACTCATCTATCTATCTTAAGTGGAAGTACAGAGGGAAAGAGGAGAGAAGGGCAGGGGATAGGGATAGGGAGGGGAGGTAAAGAGAGAACAAAAAACACAAACGGAGTAAGCCGGAGGATGAAAATGAGCTGGGAGTTGTGGAAGAGTTGAGGAAGAGTAGTGGATCCATGGTCATTTCTGAGAGGCAAACAGATGTTTTTGTCTTCCCACTAATACAAGTAATTTCATTTGTTTTCATGTCCACCAGTCACAAGAATATTCTCGTATTTTTAACCCAAATGCTTTAGCCCCGGTTAGGAAATATTCTGTGTTTTAGGTTTCACAGCATTTTGTCACACATCCGGCAGTCTTAACTGTTTTACAATGCATGCCAAAGATGTTCCCTTGTGAAAACACATCACTCTATATATCTGCCATTGCTTTGTCATTTACAAGCCATCTTTGCCACTATTTCAATCTTGGCAAACACACTTTCTTTGTGGCCATTTTCCAGGTATTGTGTACTTGTACTTTCCTTGGGGCCAACCATCTTTGAGCTCCATCTCCTAGTTGAATCTACTCATGTATACAGTATATATGTGGGTTTTATTTAAATACGGAGCAGTGTTTTTGCATAATTTCCATAAACCATAGTAGAACAGTGATGGCAACATAGGGTTTGAAGATGAATACTGGAGGAAAACTGAGATGTTGTGCTGAAATGGTGGTCTCATTCATCACAGGCTATGCGTATGAGCATGAATGTGAAATGGAATAGTTCTATAGGAAAACCATGTATACAGCGCAGAAATAGGCCAATTTTGAATAAGATCAACAGCTGGATCGTTGCAGGCAATTCAAATATGTATCAGCCCTATATCCTGCTTTATCAGTCCAACAGATCTTTTTCAATTAAACAATAACTGGTTACTCAATATGGTCACCGTAAGAGTAGATAAACTTACCACCCACAGTTCTTGTTTGTCAGCGTTTCCCAACCTAGCAATGGGAGATAAGAGTGTATTGGCCAAGGTTTCAGGACTAGTGCGTTACCTAGCATTCCTTTTTATCATGTCCTACAAGAAAAGCTTGTTAAAACAGCAGGTCACAGTGAAACATTCAATTTGTCCTCCATTGTGGGGCTGGTTGCATGGGTCTTATCCATGGTCAGAGTGACAAAATAGGTCATGATTTTGTCTGTCTTTTTTTTTTCTTGCACATTCCTGGTTGAATGTTTTTTTTTTTTTTTTTTTTTGTAAATGCTGCAGTTTAGATTTTTTTTTACATCTCATTATACAGTCATCCTGTTTCCTGTGAACCTTCTCTCTCTTCCCCTCAATCCCTCTGTCTCTCTGGCTCTGCATGTGTTGGTCTCGATGTACAGGCCCAATCTCATTAGACGAGACGGCTTAGAAAGAGAAGGGGTTATAAGGGCAGTTTAGGAGAACCGTCTTAGGCATGGTAAGAAAGAGAGAATTAAGAAGGGGGTGTAGAGAAAGAAGGAAACCTGAATGAGAGGGAAACTGATGGGCTAGTGCCTCGATTAGCCAAATGCATTTAAGTTTTGACTTTAGCTGCTGGGTTTCTCTACCCTTTTCGGCCACTGTGGCAGGCAGGTTCTAGGTATTGATAAGAGGTATTCCAAAAAATATGTTTCTCTTGTAGTCTGCAAAAAGTGGCTGTGGATTTTTTTGGAATCCTTCTTAACCCTCTTGGATACCCACTCGTTTACTTCCAAGAGTGAAAGCGCGAGAAATACAGACGAACAGCTGAGCGGCAGGCGAGGATAGGTTGGTTGGAGGTTTGTCAAACTTGGATGCACCGCGAATTAAACAGCCAGCCAGTCACTCCAGCCAACAGGCGATATCCATGTCCCTCGAGTGTCCACACAGCAAAACATGACCACACATTGGATTTCCATGTGGAGAGAAATGCGATTGATCAATTCCAATTTAGTACTTTTTAGTTCAGAGCTTTCTAGAAACCCAGACTCGTGACGCAAACTGAATCACAGTATGGAGAGATGGACTGCGTGGAGGCGACAGTAGCCTGGTTCTGGTGTGGTATGTGATGATAAACTCTTTTAAAAGATGTCTGTGCAGATGTTT
The DNA here is from genome assembly GCA_036023655.1 of Nannoperca australis. Taxonomy (NCBI): domain Eukaryota; kingdom Metazoa; phylum Chordata; class Actinopteri; order Centrarchiformes; family Percichthyidae; genus Nannoperca; species Nannoperca australis. Next base: position 693 of record JAVQJD010053475.1, on the reverse strand, counting down.
CTCTTGGGGGGGTACAGGGGGTCATTTTGAAATATGACTTCCATTAAAAAAAAAAAAAGTGTCTCATAATATTCTATATGGGGAATGGTGATTCACTTGTTACACTTTTTGACATCAGCGGTTCGGAGTAACCTCAGAGCGGGTCGATAAATGAACTCCGGCATTCACCTGTGACTGTGTTGAGTGAACAAACGAGTTACCCAGCCTCTAGACTGTATGAGTTTTAGAAAAAGGGTTGATGGTTGGTTTCGTGCCAAATTGGCTGTTAGAGCAGACAGCTGAACAGACAAAGACCAGCACGTCACTTGTGGTTGTGTTGCACCCATCCTCGGACATCACTCTGACTCGGGCGCATGTGAAAATGGGGTATATTTGACAAATTCTACACCATTGCTGTAATTTCTTTTGTTGCTTTTACTTAACACTACACCTAGTGCATATTGTTTAGGTCATATGGCATATCATATTGAACCTAAATCTGCACTTGGATCTAGATCAGCACCAAAAACTAATTTCTTGTTGTGTAGTTTTCCACCCAATCAGGGATGTTAATGATTACATAACATTACATTACGGCATTTAGCAGACGCTTTTATCCAAAGCGACTTCCAAATAAGAGCTTTACATAAAGTGCATAGAACCATGATGGAAAACAACAAGATGTCTCATCAGACTTGTAAGGGCTGGTGATGA
>JAVQJD010053470.1:0-13089 GCA_036023655.1 Nannoperca australis | reverse complement strand
GCGTTAACTTGCCCAGTCCTAGTTTTTTCTAAACGGGACCTACAGTGCCTCCAGTCTGAGGTCAAGGCTCTGGAGCAGGTTGTCATCCAGGATGTCTCTGTACATTGCTGCATTCATCTTTCCCTCTAACAGTATATCACATAAGTAACATACATTTGATCAATTTCTTGCACAGAACTGCTGTATTATCAATTAAAATTATTTAATATAATACATTTATATTTCAAGAACTGGGCCTGCACAAGGTATATTATGTATATATGAGAACAATATTTTGGAGCACTACATGTGCGTAATTATATCTCCAATTGTAGTGATTATGTTTTCATCCCTGAGGGTTTAAACAGCTCAACAGGTTAGCTTCCCAAATATTTGATCCATTCCTTCAACTAAAATGAGTGTGACCACAAGCACACAAGGGCTGATGATGACACATCTTTTTGAAGGGTGCACTGTGAATTTAATTTTTTAACTCAGCAGGAAAACATTTAATTTCATGCCACCACTGAAGTGTATGCTGTTAAGAACATTGATATGCCTGGGGAAGGGAGAATGTCAATAGCAATGCACACAATGAGTGATACACAGGATGTAGGATATAAATTCACAGCCATCTAGTTGATTATTTCTCTAATCTGGGGTTACAGAGCCTAATAATTCTGTCTCACAGGTGAGCAGATGTCATAAATCCCAACATCGTTTCACTTTTTTCCAGCACGAGATGATGAAAAACAAACTATCACTCTTCCTCCTGTTTTTAGCAGACTGTCGTTAAAGCTGGCGTTGATAAGTGGCAGTCTCTCCATTAACAGCCCAGACTCAAAGGAATCATAAATCCTACTACAGTGTGTGTGTGTGTGTGTGTGTGTGTGTGTGTGTGTGTGTCTCAATGTATCTGCTCGCAAATGTCTGGGGGTGTGTATGAAAAAATCTATCTACATATCTACATAGAGTGCATGCATGTGTGTGTGGATGCTGTCATGATTACCACAAACAAATAAAACCATGCAGCCTTGAAGCCATATTTCTCACACACACAGAGTCAAACGCTCCTCCTCCTCCTCCATTGGATGTGCACTACTTGCATGGATGTCACACAGCATGTTAGCAACGGACAAAAAAAAAAACGTGTGTATGCCAAACACACATTGAACGCGTGTTCACCACAGTGTTCACATACTGGAGTCAATCTCCAAAGTATGTGTTGAGAGAGATTGATAGCCATGCCTTCACTGAAGAAGAATTACTGCTATAGCAAGTGTGCAGGCACGAAGTTCCATTGTACGTCACCCACTCCCACCCTGACCCACAAACTCTGGCTCTTTACAAGCTTGACTCATTGACTATAACACTGTACTCATTCATGGATGCACACTAACACACAAAACGCTGAGAGAGACCAAAGATAGAGTTAACACCAGCTTTGATATTCCATGCTAGCCTTCACTACTGTACTGTATAATAATCTCCTGTATGTGACAAGCATTAATTTTATTTAGAAGTAATAAAATAATAAATTATAGGTGCTCTGAAGCAAAATATTAGTGTTATAGGATATAAAATGATACACAACCATTTTTTTTTTATGTAAGCAGCTGGTATCATTTAAAAGAAATATGATAATGCAGTAGATACAGTGTTAATGGGACGGCTGTGGTGCAGGAGGTAGGGCAGGTCATTCATCAGTTGTAGGGTTGGCAGTCTAATCCTCGCTCCTTCTGTCGAAGTGTCCTTGAGCAAGACACTGAACCCCCAGTTGCTCCTGATTTGGAAGTCGCTTTAGATAAAAGTGTCTGCTAAATCTAATGTAGACCCACAGTATTATAACAATCTGTTACAGACTTGTGTTGTTTTTAAAGAAATACTGCATTAAATTATCTGTGGACACATATCAGATTAGTGTATAGCTGCAACTAACACTATTTAACATTATTTATTAATCAGGTGATTTCTTTTATTATCTTTAAAGCAGTTATAATCAACATTTATTACATTAACAATGGATCAAATCATTATTTGTAATATGAAAGGTGTCACCATGGCCACAAGCCCACAGAGAATTCTTACCCTAATTATCAACTGAGCTTTTCATGCATCTTTCAGCTCACTGCTTTAGGTTTTCCGGCACGCAACTTTATTGTTTGGTTCAGTCTCATCGGTGTCATTAGGGTAGTTCAGACACAACAGGCAGTTGTTTTTGGTAAAAACTTGTTTCTGTTGCCCCCAAGAAGTTATTGCACATTTAATTCATCATTGAATCTAGGAAATATTAGAAAATGAGGAACACCCTCTCATCTCAACATCCCCAGAGTCCAAGGTAAAATCTTCAAATTGTGTATTTTGTCCAACCAACAGTCCATTAGGCAAAGAGAATCAAATTGTATTATATAACAACAGTGAAACAATAATTAAAATTGTTTTCAACTACCTTTTTGACAATATACTAATTGATTAATCGACCATCATCTAAGCCTTATTTCTGTGTCTATATGTTTGTTGCTTAAATGATGAAATGGTCAATCAGACATCTGTGCTTATTCCTTTATTGTCTGCTTTCATGGTCTGTTTTTAAGATAGGAGATTAAGTAGCTCAAATCAAAACTTTGAACAACAAGAGGAAGGAATATGAAAGCACTTAAATAATATTTTCTCCCTCTCATGCAAATACTCTACATGCACTTGTGCTCTCAAGTGCTTGCCAAAAAGCAGTCTCTGAAACCTTATGTGTCTGAAAAATTACAGGGCCAACAGTTTTCCAGCCCATTGCCATTTACTCTGTACTTAAAAGTGTGTCTGAGTGTGTTTGTGAGTATGGTGTTCATTTAATCTGTATTCCAATAAACCTTGATTTTGTTGACACTGAATCAGCTTGCTGGGTTGGGCTGCACACTAGCCTAGATCCCCCTCCGTAAGCATAGTCTGTGCACAAACGCATACACTCTCTCCTTCGCCTCCACACACACAAACACATCAACACAGAAACTGATATTGTGACACCCCAACCTCATGGCACTGACTGGGCTGACTGTAGTGTTAATGCCACTCCCAGCACCATGCACTAGTGCTCCTTATTTAGGTCCTATCGAGCCTGCAGGCTGAAAATCTGTCCCTTCCACGTCTCCTCCTCTTTCTCTCTCACTTCCCCGCCCCTGCCAGACTGCCAGGCCTTAAGTCCCTCCGTTCCATCACTCCATCACTGAGGGGGAGGCATGTTGAGAGAGATGCCTTCACACAGCCCAATAGCTTTTCCTTCTGCTGAAATGTACTCAGTGTTCCCCAATTGGCAGTTACAAAGTGAAATGTGACACCAAAGTGAAAAAAGTTAGCTTTATACAAGTAAGAAATATGCGCTGTCGTACAGAGTGACAGTGAGTGAGCTGGTAGAGGTTCAGTGTCTCGCTTAAGGTAAAGTTGGCTGTTGCTTTTGTAATGGGAGGGTCTCTCTGACTACTCTGCTACAATACCACAGGCTGTGTTTAACCCCGGGTTAGTGGGGTAAGTTCTATAATGATCATTAAACTGGTCATTTTACTGCATCTTTAAAATAAAATATAACACCATTTGGACAACAGACAGGGGGAATGCAAAAATGGGATGTTAAAGGTTAACTTGTGGAAAATGTGAGGACCATACCAGGAATTTTTCAACTACAATTCATGCATATTTTGCTACTTTACTGACCATTTTTCAAAAGATGCCACAAATATTTATATTTATTTTCTCCAGGCAGCCACTCATTTCCATAAATGTATATGTTCAAATCAACTTGCAGAAACTATTTGCCAGTAATCCATCACACTAACAATTTCATTTTCTAAGGTTGCACTATTATGTGGACCACTTTGAAAACTGTCCATTCAACTGATGCATTCAAGCATACTCCTTCATCATAGAGGTACGGGTCAGATGCTGCAAAGCATCACATTCACAAGATATGTTGTAAAATCATTCCCTGTGGACAAACGGATCATGTGAATCTCAAGGTCTCTTATGTCAACAAGGTTGTGGTTTAGTAACTCAAAAAAGACCATTCAACATGAAAGCTTTTGCTTCATTAGCTACCATGATTGACACATGATTGTGTAAGACTAAAATGAAAGTGAACTGTTAAAGATGACAGATTTTAAGCTAATATTGAATCATGGCAAGTAATTTTAATTTTGTATTTAAATAGATGGAAACCAATTGCTTCCTTGGCCTAGCTTAGCATAAAGACTGGAGGCAGGAGAAAACAGCTAGCCTGGCTCAGTCCACAGTTTGAAAATTCTCCTACCATCACACTACACACAAACTGACACATTGTGTCTTGTTCATGAAACCCATACACAAACAGAAATGTAAGAACTGAAATCAGTGGTTTTACTGAGAGTTATGTTGTGTGGCTATTTCTTGAGGAAGAGTCAGGCACAGTGTGCAGCTTCATTGAGTTTTGTTGTCTCAGTGTGGTTGCCAGTTTGGTATGTGTCTGTACAGAGATTGATACCAAAACCACTCACCAACTATGTCTGGCAACCCATGCTGTAGCCGTAGGCGCTGCACAGAAGTACTGATAGATAAACTGTTGTTTAATGAGATATAGATCAAACATATAACCAACAAATTCAAATTTTTACATTTCTGTTTGTGTATGTTTTGAAAATGTTGGTAGACCTTTTTTAACTTTGTAGAGAACCTGCCTAGCTGTTTTACCCTGCTTCCAGTCTTTATGCAAAGCTAGGCTAACCATGTCTTGACATCTGCTTCGTCTAAAAGGTAATTTTTTCCCAGAATGATAAACTAACCCTTCAAGTTTTTGCAGTTAATGAATTCTAAACGTTCCCCGCAAAACCAGTGGTACGGTCTTTTACAGCTGCTGTGCACTTCTGTGTGAATGATCCAGATACGTTTATTAGGTTTAATTTAACATCCGGAATGAAGAGTGTGTCAAAATGTGTTAACATGCTAATGTTGCTGCAATAAATCAGTTTTATATGATATTGCAAAAAGGTGGAGAGGATGTTTTTTTTTTTACATAGACGTTTGAACTACTTTAGTCAGCAAAACCAATTTCACCTTGAGGTTAATTTCACTGCAGATCAACCTCTCCCTGTGTGAAGTAACTGATAGCTTCCCCAACACTGAGGGCGCCAGATGCACTTTATTTAACCAGTTAATCACTACACCATCTCTGGAAATGAATGCTCTGCTTAATTAACAGCAATCAAATATTGACAGCAGCTTGTGCTTGCAATTTGGGGCATATATCACTGCATATACTTATCCAGTTTCTTTTATTTCAAACAATTGCTCCTACCATCAAATTCTCTCTCTGGTTCCCAGGTGTCAGTTGCGATCAGCAGATTAATGAAGTGCTGCAGCAACAGACAGGAGTGACTAAGGAGTGACAGTGACTCATAAAGCAGCTGCTGCAGGAGTGCACACAAACAAACACACACTGAGGTGCATATATACTTAGGAACGCAGGCACATATATACTGTATGTATACATAGCTGAACTGATTTGTAAACCAGCATTCACCTTATAACAACCATTTCATGGCTTTGCTGTGACAGCAGTGTATAAATTAATGGATTAATGAACACATCTAAAGGAAAGTGACTGCTTTGAAAAGGAAATCAAAGGTGATCATTAACATTAACAAACATTCATTTTTGATGACTACTTAAGATTAAAGAAAATATTCCACACTCCACAACCTATGGCATGCCATACATGAAAGGCTGATCAAATTCAGCAAGCACAGCATGCAGGACACAAAATGGAGAACAGGCAGAAGAGATAAGACATTAAAAAAATTGGTGAGAAGGAAATAAGGGAAGGTAGAGAGAAATTCGAGGAAGAAGAGCAAGAGAGATGGAAATAAAATTACTTTTGACACAAGCGGGATATGAGAGCAAAGGGAGGGCTGAATTATCAGATGTGCATCTTTGTATGTATGAAAACTTGCCTATGTGTGTGTGTGTGTGTGTGTGGTGTAGATAGGAGTGTTTGTGTGTGCAAATATACATGCATGTCCTGACAGACTGCTTTTGACTGATGAGAGCTGGGTCTGGCCTGTTTCCAAACGTTCCAAGCTCACTCACAGCTTGAAGTATCACTTTTACAAAATGCCTCCTTTGAAAATAGAGGAACTGTAGTCAAAGACAACACAAGCAGAAACTAAAGGAGATCTGTGTTACCTACAAACTCTTCCACACTACTTTTGCTTCTCTTTTTTCTCACCCCCATTTTCCCCTCATTTTTTTTCAAATTAATTTTCTTTCCCCTGACTTATTTTCAAAGTGCCCAGACAGAGAGAGTGGAGCGCCCCCCCGCATCCCGCCGGAGCATCAATATACAACAGAGCCCAGAGGTCCAAACAGGAGAAAGGCTGAGGAGAACAGCGCAACACCAATCCATAATGGATTTTCTTCTCCCTTTCATTTGCTTTCTGCAGGGAGATGCAGTTGAGGCACCACTGGCACAGAATGAGAGACATGGGGAGGGGAGGGGGCAGAGAAGAGGTGAGAGAGAAAGAGAGAGAGAAAGAGATCGACAGGGAGAAACAGAGAGGCCGACAGAGACTCAAAACAACCCTTAAAAATACTTCTCTCACCTGTCTCCAGAGGGCTTGCACAGCATATGCTTTAAATTATCTGCAAGGCCATGCTCATAGCAAAAGGTGACAGGAATTAAAAATGACTTTGGTGACGCTGCAACTGATCAGATGCAGAAATGGTCACTAATTGAGTTAGCCTGTAAGTGAAGGACTGCCAAGAGGTCTGAGACTGCAAGCAATACAATCCCAAAATATATTATTGCATCAGTAAATAACAGCTGTGTGGTTATATCTTATACTTGTAGCTAATACAAGTGAATCTGGCTCTTTAGATGGCAGTTCAGCCAAACAATATTTATATCTAAAATCCCGAATGGTTGAAAATGTGTAAACTTAGTGAGCGTGAAACTCTGCAAACCACAGAGACAATATTTCCATTTGCGATGTTAGCACATCTGCACTTTCTGGGGCTGCTAAATTGATGGTTGTAAGAGAGGATGAGACTCAGAAATTTTTTGCCTGAGTCTCCACACCCAAGTGAGCTCTTCATTTTGTTTTGCTAACAGCTCTGAAGCACAAAATGTGCGCAGAATCCCAGTAAATAACTTGGATGCTATCATAGTGTCCACAGAGTCACAGTCTTGTATTAGTCCCCGAAGGACCTGCTTCAACTGCATTTGAATGCATCACTAATTATAGTCTTGATTACGGTTTGCCTCTTTTCCAGTATTCATTCCAAGATAGACATCATTTTAAAGAGCAAGATCTTTTTTGTTTAACCCAACACAGAAACAGAAAAAACAGAAGTCTCGTTTGAGGAGAAGTCTCCCAATGAAATCTCACAAATTGTGACTTGTTTCTGGTTACACAAAAATGATCTAGATGGTCTTTCTTTTTTAGAACACTTAGAACAACATTCTGAGCCTGTCAGTAGCAAACACAAGCACTTTTAGTGGACGCCGTTTAATGGGTATAGTTGCCCCCAAAGATATTGTTGCAGGCATTGCAACACGTTGTGCGATTTCTGCCTGAGGTGATCTCCTGGTTCTACAATTCCAAAACCTTTTGTACCCATTGGTCTTTTAGACCCCAAAATATCTAAAAGTTAAAAAAATATGGGAATTACCCTTAAGTCTGAATAAACCATAAGGACATTTTCAGTTTAATACAATTTAGGTCTTAATTTGATGGTATTTGCATTCATTTTAATTGGTTACAATAACAATGTGCTCACTGCCGTACTTGCTGAGATCTGGGAAAACAGTGACATCACTACAACAAGGTGTTGTAAGGGATGAGAGGTCGGACGGAGAGAAAGGTTGTAAACAGGAGTTTGGCCAGATTAGGTAACCCTTTAAATTGAGATAAAACCATAATTATAGCCCTCATGTACTCACTCAACTATGGTCAGTATAGCTCAACTTCGAACCAGGAAGTTAGTCTGTAAAGTGATGGATGTTTACAAGAGACAGATTTTCTCTTCCAAATAAGTTTGGCTAACCTAGGGGTTTGTTTAAAACGCTGTCTGATTGTTTGAAGGCCCTTGCTTTTTGCATCTTGCCCTATCTGCTTTTTCTTTGTTTGTGGCAATATCACAGTGTTTCCAGATTTGAGCTCTCTGCCCCCTGCTGTTCTGCCTGTGGAACACAATTACTAAGTCAAACTTTCATGGATTGCTAGTACTACAAAAAGTTGTAGGATTATATAGACAAAATATGTTAGTTTTTGGTCTTGATCAAATAGAAGGCCTCTCAGATGAAATAACCCAGATAGAAATCACAGAAAGTTATACAACTGAAACCTTAAAATCAGTCTGACTAGCCAACAATATGATAAATAATTTATGTCTTTTTTTTGTGTCTAATGAACAAAAATAGTCCATTTGGGAGGGTTAACTTGTTGGGTAAAAGTGCTATTATTACCAACAGAAATGATTTGCATATCTTTGAATCCATGACCAGTGTTGCAATAAACCTGAATTATCCTTTAAATGTTCTACAATCTTACCTTTGTGATCGTAACGTACTGCATCCTTTAACTGGCATTCACTAGCAAATTAGAAGTATTGTAGAAGTAATAGTTTCATGACGACATTATGAAAATCTATATCAGCATTCAAGTAAAATAAAACCCTCAACATGATAAAAACCAACATATAAAAAAAACATATGCCATCTTTACCGTGTCCGCAGGTTCCCTGGGCTGGGTGGCCCGTCATATACAGACAAGATGTCAAAGTCCTCTTCAAGGGCGAAGCCTTGAAACACCAGCTGTATCCGGTTGTGCTCCGCTGCCACTATCACCCATGTACAGTTGGCATAGTTTGGATAACCGTAGGGGTAGCCGGGGCTTTCTATCGTCCCATTGGGACTGTGTAGTGTGTAACTGCAGTTCTGAGCTGTGAAGAGAAAAAGAAATAGGCAGTTATTAAAAGGGTCTAAAGTGTGTTAGAACAGCTAGCAGAGTGAAGACAGTTTTAAAAGACTATTAAACCAAATAAAAGTCACTCTTCTACAACCAAGAATAGAAATTATACATAGCCACACACACACAACTGCACACCCACAGTCAAACAGTTTTCAGTGAATGCTGCAACATCCATTATCACCTACAGCGTGCAGCATAAGCCATTAATGTAGCAGTGCTAAACCGTTCACCCTCTCCCAGCTTCCCCCACCTCTACCACCTCCATCATCACACACTTGTCGCTTACTGGCCCTTTTCACCACATTAGTAACGGGTTTCCACGTTAATACATGACATGGCTGGAGGAAAGAAAATGAGAGACACACTTGAGTACTACATTAATTGTACTCATCTTGTGTTTTTGTCGGCCGCCACTCACACTGGATGTGTGTTGAGTGTGAGCTATGAGAGTGTGTGTTTTGAATCCCCAAGCTAAATGACTTGTCTTCGACTGATCTGAGCGCAGCCAAGAATTTTTATCAATTGTAGGGATTTAGTTGTAATTAATCCCTGATGTGGGCTGATGTGTGATTGTGCTTATATTTTGTGTAGCTCTACGTGTTGCCATTCATTGTTGACACACAAATTAGTGTCCGTATGTGCATGTAGGGAATCACCCTGTAGTTAACAATACACTCATTTGATCTTAGACATATTTAGGCAGTGATGGTTATCCCCCCAATCAAAAACGGTTAATGTTCAAGTTCATTTTCACATGTTGCGTTATGTGTTGTAGCTTTTGAACTAAAACAGCAGGGATGCAACATTTTTTGGATTAATTTTCCTCGGCAGAACAGAGGGGTAAAATGACATGCCCATATTACTTGTTGTTTCAACTTTGCAATGCAAGTTCAAAATGTAGATAACTTTTTAACATGCATTCTGTTCATTTGTTTCGATTAGTGGTTTCAACTTACTTGTGTGAATTAAAGGAAGTCCTGACATTACCTTTCCAGTGCAGATTATCTAAAAGTACTTATTGTTAATTGTTATTGATTATAATAAGTCCAGTTCATCATGATCTGGCTGTCAAAGCACATTTGTCCGCCACTTGGTTCAGTACGCCATCTGGCTTTTTTATGCTCCATTGAGCAACTTTCATAGAAATGAACGTGGCCCTGCCGCCGACGCTGTGTCCAGTTATGGTCCCGTGTCTGGTCACAGTTTGGTGGTGGTTTTTCTTCTTCTTTTTATTTTATGGTGGGTGTCACAGCATTAAAGTGTATTACCGCCACCTACTATGCACTATAGGACTGTGGACCAGTGGACAGTTATTTATCCCCTACCACAAAAAAGTAAAATTTTTCTTATTATTTTAATGGAAAATTACAACCTGCTGGAGCATTATTGCCACCTACTGTTGTGTTACACACACATATAACATTATTAGTCCTGTATCTTGTAAATAGATGAAGACCTGTTTCCAGAACTATACCTGTCTTTCTTACAGACTGTTAGACCGTTATTACAACTCACAGTGTTAAGTTAATTTGACACATTGAATTTGACCTTTAATTGACTTGACTAAGAAACCTGAGTTAGAATACTGACAACTCATAAAATTCAGTTGAAATAATATAAATCACAATGTGAACTTGAAGTAAATGAAAAAAACAAGTTACTATGACTTATCGATCAAATCGCTTTTTACAGTTAGAAGAGTATAATTGGAGGGCATCTGATCTGCATAACCCCCATTATTCAAGAACAAACACAATGCAACACTTGCAGAAGAGATGTTTCTTGTTTTGTTCATTAATATCCATACTCATAACTGTGTAAATGTTTGGGATAAGTCAATGCGTCGAGGTGAGCGAAATCACTTGAGCAAATTAAAATGGGGTATTAAATTTAATTTTGAAACATGTGAAAGTGAAGCTTGCTTTGTTAAATCCCTCCAGGGGGAATGTGTATAACTTGTTGAATGCCTGTAAAACATATAGAGTGCCTCGTGTGAAAAACCAGCAGGAATGTACAGGTAAGAAGTCACCATGCATGAAGACAAAAGAACAGAAAAGAAAGAACTGCAACAATTTTCACTCCTCTCAGTCTTACTCGCAACCAAAATAAACAGTTTTTTAAAGAAGGTACTGAGAGAAAAAGTGAAGAAATTACAAAAACATTAAGCATGGACATTAATAATCCCTGGTTTTGCAAAACAAGCGAACGCTGCATTTGTTTTCACAGCAATAACTAAGCCCAGTGTTTAAGATTTCAGGGGCTACGTGCTACATCAGGGTGTTTCTGAACTCTGAAATGTCATTGGAAAAACACTAGCTGACACACACACACACAAATAAACAAAACCAATAGTAGCTTTTTGTTTCAGGTAGCACAGCAAAACAGTATCACAGTACTTTTTTTTTTAGGGTGGAGGGGAGATGGGACATAGTGTCAGGAGGTAAAGATCCACACTGTCTGGATGGCATCTCCAGTCACAGTATATCCATCATCCCACTATTGACTCCCCGGGGCCTGTCTCGTCGAAAAGCAGGAAGGGGCCTCTCTCAGCTGTCACTTTTCAAGGCTTCATATGCATTCCAAAAGATGCTAATGTCTGTGCACTTGAACCCTGGCCACTTTAATATTCTTTAGTTAGGTGTATAATGTTGCATTGAGAGTACAGCTCTTTGTTTGCTGTGGAGATCTGCATGTGTTATAATGAATTCTTAGGATAAGCTGTGTGATACAATGAATAAGATAAATGTAAAAATGTATAAAATTATATTAGCAGTAATAAAATATGACCTTTATACTGTATAGAGTGTTGAACATAACGTGAGCATCACAGTGTGCACTATTCCACTTCCTTGTGTCTTTTCTTAGTCCTCATCTTGAACCAGTAACATGAGAGAAAAAGAAAGCAAGAGCTATCTCCATCTGATTTTTCATTAAGGGGCCAGCAAATGAGCATCCACCCTCCCAATTACCACCAGGTCAATACTAATATCCAGGTAAAACCTCCAAATCCACCTCTCCTACCTGACTTTCATATACACAGCCTGGTCAATAATCTCCTCATCATCTCCTTCATTACAAGGCCTCTATCAGACAAATGCCAATCAATGGCTCACACAGCGGCCTGATGGTAGAGCTTGATAGGGGTCAGAGTGGACTGTGAACCTCCTGCACATAGGTAATGAGTCAGGATGTGTGGGCTGGGCTGAATTTCAAAACAATACCAGGGAGGTTAAAGCAACTAAATTCTATTTTATTAATTAGTTTCAGGGTCGAACTTAAATGCTAAGAAAGACTGTGACTGAGATTCTTGAGTCTCAAATCTTTCATGTTAAAAATCACAGCCCTCCTCAGTATTAGCAGCTAAAATGAAACCACTACAAAGAAGACAAAAGGAAATGAGTGTCATTTTTTTCCTCTATCATCTAAGTGCATGTGTTATTAAAGGACAGAACAGGCTGTGTATATTGATATATAACAGGTGATCAACCAGGCAGGAAAGCAGGCTCCGTCTTTCATGGGTACAATTAAGAAGGAGCTAAAAAACTAATCATAAGTCTACTAAGTCTGCCAGAGCTCCAATGAATGCTATTTTGAAAGTGTGAGAACCTGTGCCAAGTGACCAACTCCTAAATCGATAACGACGCGCACAATCTGGGATAAAGGGCCAAGATAGTGCTTTTAGAGAGGCTGCTTTTTTGGCTGCAGCCAGAAACATTTCATGCTTGCTGAAAAATAGATGGGCAGAATTGAACTGGACAAAAACAGACACATGAAACTTCACTTGAGAATGCACTTTTGTGAGCATTAAGGACCGATTTACAGCATCATCAAGTTTGATTTTCACATTACGAAGTAATAACGGGGATGGTTTTTCTGCACTACAGTATGGGGACATACTAATTCATATTCCCTGTAGATCTGAAAGTCCTGGAGAGACTGGTGCTGGACCATCTTAGAACACAGGTGACTACCTCCATAGACCCAGTACAGTTTCCTTATCGCTCTGAGGTGGGGGTTGAGGATACCATCATTTACCTGCTGCAGCAAGCACACTCTCACCTGGACAAAGCTGGCAGCACTGTAAGGATCATGTTTTTTGATTTCTCTAGTGCTTTTAACACAA
>JAVQJD010053469.1:0-29112 GCA_036023655.1 Nannoperca australis | reverse complement strand
GGAGGGTGTCTGCCTCCCGTAAACAAACTGGAAGCTGGTTCCACATAAGAGGAGCTTGATAGCTGAAAGCTCTGGCTACCATTCTACTTTTAGAGACTCTAGGAACCACAAGGAACCCTGCATTCTGAGAGCGCAGTGCTCTAGTAGGGTGATAAGGTACTATGAGCTCTTTGAGATGTGATGGTGCCTGACCATTGAGCGCTTTGAATGTGAGGAGAAGGATCTTAAATTCTATTCTTCATTTTACAGGGAGCCAGTGTAGAGAAGCTAATACTGGAGAAATATGATCCCCAGTCCTGGTTCTTGTCAGTAAACGTGCTGCAGCGTTCTGGATCAGCTGGAGAGTCTTAAGGGACTTATTGGTGCAGCCCGATAATATGGAGTTGCAATAATCCAGCCTAGACGTAACAAATGGACTAGTTTTTCTGCATCTGCTTGATACAGGATGTGCCTGATTTTTACAATGTTACGTAGGTGAAAGAAGGCAGTCCTTGAAGTTTGTTTTATGTGAGAGTTAAAGAACATATCCTGATCAAAGATAACTCCAAGATTCCTTACAGTGTCGCTGGAGGCCAGTACAATGCCATCTAGAGAAATTATATCAATGATGACTATAAAATGATTGCATGTTTAAGAAGGTAATAAAATTTAAAGTTAGAGGAAAGATGTCTGTATTTGTGACAGTAGTTATGACAATTGCCCTAGAGTTAACAAGTCAAAAAAACATATGGAATAAAAATACATTAAACAAAGAAACCAGGATAGATTGACACCATTAAATTAATAAAAAACGTTTGTAAGCGAGCAGAGCCTTTGTTGCAAAAGAAGAATAGTCTCCTTCAGTCTGTTTTCCTCTCCTTTAGGATAACAGTGCTGCCATCGTAGACCATCTTTTTGCCAGCAACAGCCTGGCATGCCCTGCCATCCCTGTCTACCACCTCAGAGACCTTATCAAAAGGTAAGTTCTCTCCTCTCACACACATTGCTGTGAATTCGGTGTAATTCAGAGTGCTTGGTTATGGCTACTATGCTTTCTATTGACCTGCTTTCCTGTTTAAGAAGATTGTTGTATGCAGTTAAACTGTCTTTGTGTCCGCAGCATGCTCCTCAACGACCCAAAGCAAAGATGCACTGCTGAAACTGCCCTGCTGAGCCCCTTCTTCAGTATTCCCTTTGGTATGTGTCAATTTTTGAGACGCCCACCAAGATGAACACATCTCTCAGTGTACCACATTTACCTGTGTGTGTGTGTGTGTGTGTGTGTGTGTGTCAGCTCCTCACATTGAGGACCTGGTCCTGCTGCCCTCTCCTGTCCTGCGTCTGCTCAACCTCATTGATGACAGCCATCTGCACAATGAAGAAGAGTATGAAGGTGAAACACCATATTTGTTTGTCATTTTATTTTGTCTTTAAATAATGAATTACTTCAGTGAATTTCTTAGGTTAAATCATCATCATCATCATCATAATTTTTTCTCCCAGACATCCTGGAGGACATGAAAGAGGAGTGCCAGAAGTACGGCTCAGTGGTCTCTCTGCTCATCCCCAAGGAGAACCCGGGGAAAGGACAGGTCAGACTGTTGTCTTCAGAAATGTCTCAGTTCAGCTAAAAACATTAGAAGTTGGAGGGAATTCTCAGTGTAAGAAATAACATTTGTTTCAATGATAATTTAATCCCAGAAAACCTTTGTGCAGACAAAAGGCTCTTACACATTTTAGTGTAAAAATATAAATACAAAATGGTGGAACAGGTCGCAATACACTTTTATTATGGAGTACTGTGTGTTGACATCAGTACCATTACTACAGTGCTCTCTCTTTTACTCCCCTAACCTCAGTGTCCTCTGGGACAGCTGCATCCCTCTCCAACTTTGTTGCTGCTGCTGGAAATTACCCTGTATTAAATGCCCTTTATTTATTGACAGTTGACTTAGAATTCATATTTAATGACAGAGGTTTTGTTTGTAGTGAGTGAGAGAGAGAAGGAGAAAAAGAAAGTGGTAACACACAGCATGCTAAAGTGCAGTCATTAAAACATGTAAAGTACAGCCACAACGTGTCTGTTAGCACGTCTAAATGAGATGCAAATTTATTATGCTAAAAGTCAACAAAACAATATTTGAAATGTGGCAGCTTGAAAATGTACAACATCAATAAAACATTTCAATGACAAACTGTTATATTAAACATAGAAATACAATTTTTTTTAAAGAAACAAATAAAATTAAATGACTAAATGTGGTTTTATTTGTATTAAAGAAAAAGCAAAATGAGGTGGAGCTACCACAACAAGCCGACAGTACACACACATTCAGCCACTGGCCTGCTAATTCATCCACGTTTCCTTTGTGTGTCCACCAGGTATTTGTGGAGTACGCCAACTCCAGCGACTCCAAAGAGGCTCAGAGGCTGCTGACGGGCCGCACCTTTGACGGGAAGTTTGTTGTGGCCACCTTCTACCCCCTCAGCGCCTATAAAAGAGGTTACTTGTACCAGACTGTGCAGTGAAGTCCTGAAGCTCAGTTTACACCTCTGCACTGTTCACATGAAAAAACCCATAGTACTGCACAGAGCACTATAGGGGAGGAGCCATTTATTTCGTGTGAACATATCTACCGCCCACACACAGTTGTGAGTACTTGCCCTGCAGTTTGAGTTAAAAATGAGTGTAGTTTAAAGTTCTGCATGTTACCCACCATGCACCAGTTTTCTACAGTAAATCTGTGTGTCATGCAGAGTGTAAACTGAACTGTGAGGAGCGTACAGCTACATTTTATTTCTGTGCACTACTCTTATCAGTGCACACCCTTCTAGTGCTTTAAGGTGACCTGCATCTATTTCATGTAATGACTCTGGGTACAGCAGTTCCTGTTGTAGCTTCCATGCCACTCTCATAGAATGACCACACTGAAAGTACAGAAAGAAGAAAAGTCTTCTCTGATGAGGGTTGCTAGAGCAAAAGCCTTCATCAAATGGTAGTGGTAGTGTACTTCATTTGAGTTAACTGAAAATGTCCTGTGGTGAAATTAGTGTCCTATCCTGTTGTTAAATGAGTAATGATAATAAGTATACTATTGTTGCCTGTTTATATGTGTTATGTTGAATATTTAATGAGCGGAAGCAGTGTGGTACAATATACAGGTGTCCTCTGCTGGCTCCTCAGTCTTCAGCCCTCTGCCCTGTAGCCTTATGCTCTGTAGCTTTTTCTTTATAAAAGTCTATATAATATTTTCATCACTTTACTATGCGTCCATTTATATGGTATATATGGACAATACGGTGAGTTTTGTGTCTTCACTGCAGCACTTAAAGTGCACACGAACAAGTAAATATGTATACAGTACATGCTGAAAATGATAGCAGATTTGTCCGGCTCACGCAGTTAGATAACAACTTACTGTGTGTGAATACAATCTGAATTGTCCAAAACCTTTTTCCAGTTGCAAAATGAGTCTATGAACAAAATCGATTGAAAATATACATTACCCTGTGTACACGCTGAACCGTCGTGTTAAAAGCCACGTGTGGGACAATTACATATATACAATACATGTAATCATTTTGTAATTGGCTATTTGTCGGACAAACCAAGACGTGATGAGGTCATCAAATATTGTGAAGGGCATTTTTCACAGTTTTCTACAGTTTTATAGACCAAACAATTAATTGAGAAAATAATCTGCATATTAATCAAAAAATTATATTTGGATGCAGCCCCAGTGGCTTCTGTACTAGAGAGACAAAGTGTGATGTTATAATTCCAGAGCTTCACCTGGTACTTTTAGTCTTACAGTTAGTTTGTGCATGAACCAGTGAAGGGTAGACTGCAGGCCCAACATTGTAGCACAGTTGTCCTGTGGGAATACGTTTGACCAAAGTATTTTTAATAATCAACAATCTGACAGAAATTTCATAAAATGTGCAGTCTTGAGATGATAATTTCTTGAAGGCAACAATATTATAAGAAATATATATTATAAAGTTCGTTGTATTAGGGCAATAACACAGTCCAAGAAGAAGCAGGGTTGTGTTGATTGGCAGCAACAAAAAGTCTGCACGCTTGGTTTATTTGCAATGGAATGTACTTTCTGTTGTAGAACCAGAAATTATTTTGTTCTCTGGGTTTATATTTTCTTGGTTTCTCTTTATTATAACAGTGGATATGTAGTACCCATCAAACCCACTGAAAGAGATATCTACACAAGTGCCCTATAAGATTAAAGCTAGCTAACTAATCAAAATGCTGCTATAACAACAGGTCGTGCCACACCTGCATGCTTTGATTCCCTACATAGCCCAAGCCTTTGTAGATGCCTTAAAAAATAATTCCCTTCCAGTAGATGTAGTTTGCTCATTGCTCATTATGTTAAAGCCAGACTATTTAACTTTTACTGAACGGCATGGCTACAAGTGACAATGATAGTATTATGCTAATGCTGGTATTAGCTACAGTAAATGCTAAACTGATGGTATTAGCTAAATGCTAAACTGAACTAAACTAAATACTTAAAATGCTAAACTATGGTTTAGCATAAACAACTGTTGAGCATTTACCATTCATCACAATTACTTAGCTAACATGCTAAGTAATTGTCACAGTCGCACAGAAGAGAAGACTCATAAAGTCAGCAAACTTCCTTAGTAATTTGCATTATGTATTAGACCCATGTGTACTTTAAGTTTGCTAATAACTAGCCTCTATAAGCTAGTGGAGGAAAATAAAAATGTGTTACTTATTCTCTCAAAGCTCCATAGTCTTGCTTTAATGTTGTGTGAAGAGCTGCAATTGGTTCACTCAGTTGTAGAGCACAAATGTAGAGCCCTCCGGTGTAAATGGGTCATATAAATTAAGAACATACTTTAAGCTTATATACCTATAAATCTTCCTCTTGTCTGAAAACTATTTTTATTAAATTACATTCTCTTTCCCCATTAGAAAATCTGTTTAAATTCTGCAACTAAAAATGTAAAAAGCTAGTTGGAGGAAAAGTTGCAGTTTTGTCTAAAATAAGGTATTTTTCTACAAACTTTATTTGTATGTGTCTGAAATGTAATTTCCAAAGTTTCCACTCGAGAGCACCACTGGCCTAAAAATCATGATTTGAAACTTGAATTGGATGCCAACCACTTGACTATACAGCACTTTTGAATTAGCTGTGGTATGTGAGCCGGATGATCAGTGTTGTCAGTTAGTTGTAACCAGTGGTTCTCAAATAACAATACTAGTTTAAAAACTAAAGAACACATTTTATTCCACAATTTCGTCATCCTTTGTCCCATAGTTTGTCAAGGACCTGGTGCAAAAAATGAATCTCAAGGTATTATTTAAAGCCATTCGTTTGTTTGATTTTGTCCTTGATTTTCTACAACAGCGTATGTAGTTTTGTGTAGCATTGCTGCCCTATGATTACTGACTAGGGCTCCTGCACCCTCAGGATAGTTTGGACATTGTGAAGAGAAATCCATTCGTTTGTGTAGGTTAACTCTGAAAATGAATGAATTTGATGTGCTGGGGTGCTGTGTAACACAGCAGTTCTTGCTGAGTGGAGCCTCAGTCAATGTGATCAGAATCAGTATCAACGCTTTATTTTAGAGGTCAATTATTTCTTAATAATTATCTAAGAAAGTTATGTTGTGTGGACATCAAGTTCCTGATGTTACATTACACACAAATTACACAGATGAAATGTTCCTTTTTTTAATTTTTATTCACATGCGTACAGCATCTGGCTTTCCTCACTCTTAAAGGTACTATATGGAGTTTTCAGAAAGTCCTTGTTATTAAAGACACCCAGTGGCTGTTAAGTGAATTGCAGTCAGCATTGTGTTGCTCGTGCTCTGTTGGTATGAGCGATTACCTTGGGCATCGGTCAAATCAGTGATTTGACATTCACAAGATCCTGGCAGTGTAGTTAAGTTACAGCTAGCTGGCGAACCTTTGCTTATCTTAGGTTACAGTTAGCCACTTCTGCCTTGCATCGCTTATAAGAAAGCAATCATTAGCTATACACCTTTGCTTTGTACCATTACATAATTTATTGTTGGCTAAAATCAACACCTTTTGTCATCATACATAAGTTAGTGTCATGGGTCACGTTAGCTGGTGAAGTAGTGTGGCAAGCTAGCTAACTAACATTTCCACTTGGAAATTATTTTGGTAGTGATAATGAGCAAGCACGCTATGGTTAGCTAGCTAGCTATAACTTTGCAATTTTGCATGGCTCTACTGTTGGTCGCTTCATATAGCTAATAAAATCATTTGCAAATGGCAAGCTAATTTATCAGCCAGATCAGCCCCAGGAGTCTGGATGAATTAGTTGACGTTATCCGCTCGAGATAGTATTTTGAAATGTTAGCTAGAAATTTGTCCCCGTTAGCAAGCAGGCTACATGGACTCTGCTCGGCCTTGCAGATCTGCTCAGGGTCCTGCATTTACAGATGAAGCTTACGGCTATCGTTAGCTAGTGTTTCACAATGTTGGTGCTGTAGGGGAGCTGAAGAGAGGCAAGGCACTCAAAGAGGGCACGTAACGTCACATCCTTTGGATTTTCCTGTAAAATCCGTTTTGAGTCTTTTACTTAGTTATCTGTTTATAGGGAACTGAGAAAGTTGAAGAAGGTCTCATTTTTATGTTACTTTACAATCCGTTCACACAAAGGCAACACAAAGGGATTAATACATGTAAAATTACATATAGTACCTTTAAACTAATCTTAATTTCCTATGGCCAGTCCTGCCTTGCTGGGGCTGTCTTGCTGCTCGTTGTCTTCATAAACCCTTTTTTTTGGGACACCAAGCCACAACAGGTAGTAAAAGAGATGACTGATAAAAGACAGAACCAAATATGATGTTTATGACATGCTACAGACTTTATTAACATGACCATCCACTGAATCCACGATTTAAAGCCACACTGCTATTGTTAAATGCACTGCAACATAATCAGTTTATAGCTGGTTTATAGTAATGTTACTAGATGTTTTTAGGTTATTGGTTGTGTGTGGAGTTTACATAGAAAAGGGCAAAGCAGGTTTCTTTATTGATGGCTGGATGTTATAATAATAATGTGTTCGCCCGGCCTTTATGGATGAATAAGAATGCAAACAAACTGCTCCAGCTTTGATTCATGTGTGAATCTGGTCAATTCAGCTTTGGCCCTATAAGCATTAATAGTCTAAGAATAACCTGCTGCCAGAGAGCGGTGAGCATCTACAGTGGAAAGCAAAATATTTAGCAGTGTTTAAATATTAGCCTCAAATATTTATTGAGGCTAGTGTTGACTTGACTGTTATAATATGACACTGTTTGCTGCATGCTGATCCGGTTTGGGAATAGGAATTCATATTGGTTAAATCCTGAAAGCATCGTCTTACCAGCTGAGTGAGGATATGCAAAAGCAATGTTTGTTTACACAATGATTATTACTTTTATATTATTCAATGGCTGTGGAATTTGTCTTTTTTCTTCAGTTAAGTTTGTTTCTCACTCTTGGTGTAAAGGGCATAATATTTTTTTACATTTCTAGTAAAGTAAAAAACATGGTGCGGTCTGTTTATGTAACACTCTACTCATGTAATATGGAGACGCTGTGTGCACGTTAATGCTAACAGCTACAGCAGACTGTTAAAGGATGTGAGCACAATCCAGTTTGACAAGATTTGAACATTTAGTTCAAGCAGTCAAGCAGCATCTTTGATTTAAAGCAGGTTTTCCAACTGTGACTTTTCAATCTCTTGAAAAGTTGAAGGGGGGTGACGGAGGGAGAGACAAACAGATCAAATCTGAATACATATTTTTAGATTCAGAGCTTGCACTTCCCGGGGATATCATGGTCTCTGCTGTCCATTGTGAATAACTTCCAAAAATCTGCTAAGAAAGACACTCCTTATATCTAGAGCTTGCCTGAGAATCATCACGTTTTTAAGTTTGGCATTACTCTTCATCAGAGCAACATCCACAAGAGTGTTGCAGTGTTTCTGATGTGTGGGCTGTGGTAGACTGCAGGGCCGATGTTGGTCAGCAGAGACAGAGGGCAGGTGAGGAACAGAATAAAATGCCTTTTAAGAGCTCTGACACGCTTGTTTGGGATTTTCGTCCAGTATTACTTCATATCGTTGAGAATGTGTTGAGGCTGCCATGCCTTGACCATGCACTGGCCTCAAGTCAAACACAGGACAGACCGAGGTCTCTGTTCTGTAAGGTTTTAGTGTGTATGCGTGACCTTTCTTGCTCTGTTTGCCTACGTGCTCGGCTTCCTGCCCTTCCTGTCTCTGTGGCTCTCAGACTTGACGCTGTATTAGGCAAGATTTTTACACGGCCTGAATGAAATTCTGGTTTTGTGTGTGGACACTAAAGAGAAATCTGTGCTCAGAGGAAATAACAAAGAGGCTGTGGCCGTTGACACTACATTACATTACTTCTGGGTGTTTAAGTCTTAACATTTCAAACTCTTACTTGTCACTGCCATTTGAGTGCAGCTCAAGTGTGTGTGTGTTCGTGTGTGTGTGTGTGTGTGTGTGTGTGTGTGTGTGTGTGTGTGTGTGTGGTGTTAGGCCTGTTTGCTTGCAAAAGGCAATCTTGGATCATTTAAAATCACAAGGACAATGTGAGTAAGAGTCAGTTTGGAACTGAAGAGTGAATATGCAAGAGTGCAGCCAGCCACTTATACTGTGATGTCTATAGTATCCATTCCTATTAACAAAGCACATATTGTTTAGGGCTAATTTTGAAATTATTCTACAGCACTGAAGATAAAAGGTGAAGTAGAGCGGTGTCTACAAAAGATCAATTCATCAACTCATCAGCTGCTTTGTTCTGCTCTACAGACTCAAAACTTTCACTCGAGTCACAACGTCAGCTCAAGATGGAATTACTAAAAGTGAATAAGAACAATCACCATACAAGTGTGGTTATATCTTCGAATTCACATCTGTTGGCTCATTTTTGAGCTGTCCATGAAGTTGATGTGATATATATCGAGTGTTTACTGGTGGTAGAAAAGAACTCGAGTAAAGGTCATTTTTCTTTCTAATTCTAATTTAAAGCTGCAATAATCGGTTGAGTTTTGAGAGTCAAAACAACTATCCAAAACAAACTTTAAAGCTCTGTAAAGCTGAGGACTGCAGAGTTGGGGGATAGTCCTTGGTAATACAAACCCCTTCCACATAACGCAATATTCTTTGATGCATTGGTACTATAAAAATATTGATTAATGCAGCTTTAAATGCCTTTTTTCATATCAAATGGGTTCCACGATCCCCAACCTGAAGAATTAAGAATCTGGAGGGAGAACTTGCACAGATTTAGCTATCCTGACATTTTTCAGTTGTTCAGACTCAAAATGATTTATTGAGTGTAATATCTTTTTAAATACCAAAAGACAATCCTTATGACAATCATTTCCTTTTTGGTTTTATTTGAACCCGTTCGGTTAAGAAGCAGTTTGTTGAATGTTGTGTAAAAGTTGGATTTCAACAATCGGTGAATTGTGGGATATTTGAAGACGTTGGATTTTTGATTTGGCCAAATAAATTCTAGTGATTTTTCTCAATGAAACATTACAATTCCTGTTAATTAGTGAGCAGTCCTGCTTTGTGAAATGTCCCACAGATCAAACTGCTCTGAAAGCTAATTATTGTTACTTTTTATTTTGAAACTTCTGCCTGAAGGAAGCACAATGTAAGAAGATATGCACTGTATGCAAGACAACATGTATGAAGCTGTGTGAGACTCCATGAGAGAGTGAGTCATGGCACTAAAACTGTTGTGCTGGAGGATCTCATAATAAAAATGATGCTTGACTTGAACTGATTGTCTTTGTCTCATGTTTTGGGGCTCAATAAGTGACTACTTGATGGTTGTAATGATTGACAGGACAATAAATCTCTTCTTTATTTAGGCAATTTAATTATATTAATTTAATTATTAATGTATGTTTGGAGATGTCTAAGGCAGATAGGGACAGTTTGATTTCACTATACTCAAATAGGTAATATTCTAGTTTTATTCTTACCAACAATTTCACACAGGGATCAGACATGTATTCTCTTTTTGAATTCACTCTGATCAATAATATGGAGTGTGATGCCTCTCTGTGGTTGCTGGTGGAACTACACTCTGCAGATCTGTCAACATCAATGAATGACAAACCCTCACCGCAGCTTCAACGTTGTTTTCAGTTCAATTCAGTTTAATTTATAAACAGTACCAGTCAAAAGTTTGGACACACTTTCCCATTCAAACTTTTGACTGGTATTGTAGCTCCACATCATAATAAAGTTATCTCAAGGCACTTTTTCCAACAGTCCCACCATGAGCAACACTAGGCAACAGTGCCAAGGAAAAACTGCCTTTTAACAGGTAGAAACCTCGAACAGAACCGGGGGGATCAGGAGAGAGAGCAGGAGGAAGGAGAACATACAGTAGTACAGTAAAGATCTACACAAATGTAAAGTAAAAGTTGTGGTAATGATATTGATGTTGATACCCTTGGAATTTTCAATCATAACCACTGTCTTTGTTCAAAGGTTCTTTGCTGTCGGATGTGAAAGACCTCCTTGATCTTCAGATGTGTTGTACCTATTTTACAAATTATACAAATATTGAGCTCATGAGTCCTAATTCCTCCTGTACAACCCCAACACCATGGAGACCTTTTTGACTAGGCCCCCCAAAAAGTCTGTTCTCACATATACTGACCAGTTGTGTTGACTGTTATCTTCCAACATGATAGTTTAAATGCTGTTTCAGAGGCCAGGAATATAATTCTGGTGGAGAAATAAACTTTACTAGAATGTAACATTTGCCTAAAAACTGTTGAAGTTAAGTGTAAAATGTAGCAGAATCCAGCTTCAAAACCTGCCATGTAATCTGTGTAATATTGTAGAATGTAAATTCCTCTTAAAACCCCCATATTCCCCAAAACAATATGAGATAATATGGAAGACACGACCTTGATGTCCTCAATGGCAGGGACTACAATTATAAATCTGGGGACTGCCTTGGTACATTCACAGCTCACAGTTAATAACTGGGGCCCCTTAATGGTAACCACACTACAGTAAATCACTCCCTCTGACTGGTATAGAATGTGTGCTGAAGGAAACAAATGATATGAACATTCATGCTGTCAGATTTTATTGCATTTCTGTCAAATTAATTAATTAGTAATGTGCTCTCTCTTCTGGAAGTGCAGACTTTTTTTCTTTGACCGGGATATCATGGAGTGGTGAAAGGAGATGGTCGAGTGCTCCTGTAATAAAATGGAGACATATTTAGCACAGATCTCTCAAACCAAAAGTAAGAACATGCTTTAGGCGCACAAATGAGACAGTAGTGATGTGAATTTGTGCTGATTCTAATGCAACTCACTTACTTGAATCCAGGCATGTCCTGTATGATCACAAGCTCATCACTCTCCTGCTGTCTCCTCCTCCTCCTCCAGGCGTTGCCTACGATCAGCATGGAAACCACCAACATGGCTGCAGCCACAGACCCTACCATAGCTGTGACCAGCGTGGGGTTATTTGCAGCTCCCTGTGGAGCACCTTGGTCTGTAGCCTTCATCAGACTGGCACCAGCATGGACTGCAGAGCGAGGAAGAGGCTGCGATACCAGCAGGTTGGATATATCTGAAGACAAGAAGACAACAGCTCATTTCAGAGACAGAAAGACCTTAGATATAGAGAATAGTTATGTGTGATATCCTGATCCCGTATGATTGTCTAGAACACGTCTGAATGACTCCACACCTTCCAGACTGAAGAGGAAGAAGGCATCATCCCCTTTGATGTAGTTCCTGTTCTTCAGCCTGCTGTGAGTGATGAAGGTACTTGTTCCGGTGCCTGGGCCTCGATAGTAATAGCTGCCATCAGACGCAGTCACTTTAGAACCCACCTTCCTGGGATTGTCCCAGTAGTACTCAGTGCCTGGGAGAAACAGGTGAACTGTCATTCTGTTTGTTCAACACAACAAAAATACATTCATTGTATATAGAGCACAACGAGTGGCTAGCCAAGCTTGCTACACGACAAATGATCCACTCTTTTCTTACCATCAGAGGACATCTTGCCAGGATCTGTGGTGACCATTCGGTGCATGTTCATTTGCTGTCTGATGTCAGACTGCTGATCCATCAGGGCCATAGTTCCCTGCTGCCACGGACACGGCCACTTGAGGTTGTGGTCGTTGGGGCCTGAGGTCAAGTGGAAGTAGGTAGCCATGTAGCCCGGACCGTCGCTTCTTCCGTTAGGGTACACACCTACCTACAGATTACAGAGCAGTATGAGGTCAATACATGCTACATCCGTTAGAGTCAAGCCGTTGCCAGATGAGTTCACACAATGCTGATAAAGCCTATCACCGCCAGGTAAATCTCTGTATCTCGCAGTACACTGGAGTTTTTTAATCTGGTGTGTGTGGCAACACTAGCATTTATCAATATTAAGAGAATAACATAATAAAAATACATTTACCTGGAAGGAGTAACCTGCTGGTGACAGAAAGCGAGGGCTGTACAGTTTACTTCCTGCTGGTGTGGTCGCCATCAGACCGGTGATGTTGCGGATGTGCCAGATGTGCTGAGGGCACGTTGTGGATGACAGGTTAATGTCATCCAGAGAGAAACCGCCTTTCGATGAACTCTTTCCCCTCACGCCCTCAAAGACCACACGGGCCTTCTGTGTCACATTCAGATTGATGTTATGCAGTTCCCAAGAGCCCATGTCACCTCCTGGAAAAAGAACAAATAGAAAAGGAGAATAGATGTGAATCACTATTAATCACAAATTTATTGTCATGTTTGAGGTGGTATGTGAAATGTTTGAGTTTTTGATTTGATTGGTTTTTGTTTGTTGAAAAATGAGATAAACCAGTGCTAAATGTTGCTTGAAATTGTCATAAATGAACTACACTGTATAGACAATATATACATACATACAACCTGAAATATTTCATTGGTTACCCGAAATACTCTTGAAGAGCTTCAGTGTTCTGCTGGAGCTGGCCTTGTCATACTCTCGCACCCAGATATTAAGAACATCATCAGCTGCCCCGGTGTTATGGAGGAAGAACTGCAGACACTGGGCTCCAGGTTTGGGATGAAGCCAACGACTTTCCAGGAATGCACGGGCACCAGGTTCAGCAAAGGCTGTGCTGAAGTGCATGAAGAAGCCTTTACCTGAGGGCAGGGGGAGACAACAGGGGTTCAGACGTTTGTCATATTACAGTTAACAAAAAGTTAGCAAAAAAAATGTTAGTTGCTGCATAATCACCTGTGAATATCTCAACAAATACATTAAATAACCCCCCCCAAGTTTTAAGTTTTACTGTTGGTGGCTTCTGTTCACCCTCTACACCTCGGACTTCCTGCCGACTGGAGAAATTCCTTAGACTCTTCTATTGTGGGCTGTATCAGAGAAGGGAAGGAGGCTCATTGACTCCTTTATTGAGACGGGGGGGCTGAACCACCTACAGATTAACACTGCTAAAACCAAGGAGTTGGTGATGGACTTCAGCAGGCGGAAAACATCCCTTACAACTAAATACATCCAGGGTTTGGACACTGTGCAGGATTACAAGTACCTGGGAGCCCAAGCTGGACTGGACTAGGAACACAGAGGCTGTGTACGAGAAGGGCCAGAGCCGACTCTACTTCCTACTAATGCTCCGGCCATTCAATGTCTGCAGCACGGTGTTGAAGATGTTCTACAAGTCTGTGGTAGCCAGTGCATTTTTCTTTATCAGATTGATATCGGTTAGTATATGTTAACGATGAATCCTCTATGCACACCAAAGTTATTCACGGAGTTCCACAAGGTTCTGTGCTTGGACCAATTCTATTCACTTTATATGCTTCTTCTAGGCAATATTATTAGGAAGCATTCCATAACATTTCATTGTTATGCAGATAATACCAAATTTTATTTATTGATCAAGCCAGATGAAACCAATCAATTTGCTAAACTTCTAGCATGCCTCAAGGACATAAAAACATGGATGACCTGCAATTTTCCATTACCCTGGCCTCCTGATCAAAGATAACTCCAAGATTCCTTACGGTGTGTATCTTTGATCAGGAAATGTCCCTTAACTCCCACATAAAACAAACTTCAAGGACTGCCTTTTTTCGTAACATTGCAAAACTCAGGCACATCCTGTCTAAAAAAAAACTAGTTCATGCATTTGTTACGATTAGGCTGGATTATGGCAACTCTCTATTATCAGGCTGCCCCAACAAGTCCCTTAAGACTCTCCAGCAGATCCAGAACGCTGCAGCACGTTTACGAACAAGAACCAGGAGAAGGGATCATATTTCTGTAGCTTCTCTACACTGGCTCCCTGTAAAATGCAGAATAGAATTTAAAATCCTTCTCCTCACCTTCAAAGCGCTTACTGGTGGGGCAGCAGGGCCAATAGAATCAAGAACCTCGTCAGGAAGGCTGTCTGCTGTTGAGTCTTTGCTGGTGGCTGCGCAAACCGCAGAGCCTCTTGGGCAAAAAATCTCAGAATAAACCACAGATGTCCACCTTGCCCAACCTTGTTTAGTCCTCTCTCTCTTTCTCTCTGGAACACTGTCTCTCCATGTATTACAATCATTACAGCTCTCTGATTAATGGAACACCATGAGACATAATGTGCAATATCATGGACGTAATAATTGAACATTTGAATAACCATACAGACTTACCTGTACTTAAAATTTGATATTGTACGTGCAAATCTATATGCCCCTTCCCGTATATCTATGATCCTCACCGTTAACCGGATTACATTTTTGACAATGTGTATATTTTAGATTTGCACCTTATTGATCATTATTTTTCTTTTACATTTTCTTTTATATTTGCAATCTTCCTACTTTGCAATGCAAGTTCTGTACAATTTTTTTTTCTGAATCAAAAAAGTTATATCTTATCTCATCTTATTTGCTTTTTCCAGTCTTTCATTATTAAATTAAAATATTACAACCCAAGATGTCATTTGTTGCTGCACTATTGGCTATAATTGAGAGTTCTAGATATTTTGTGACATTTAATATCTCTGGAATATGGAAAGTCCTGGACTTTGAACAAGGTTCAGCACCATAACATGCATTTGTAATGATTGACAGTCACCTTTGCATTGTCCCATGTTGGTGAAGTCAGTCTGAGGCCCTCCGTTCACAGAACTACGTTGTTCCCACTTTGCATTGCCAGGACCCTGAATCATCCCACAAATGTTCTCCTCCTCAAAGTTACAAGTGTCCACAAAGGTAGAAGACGTGGCTGTGGAGAGAAAACACAATTTCATCGAGATACTTCTGGACAATAGACTTGAATGAGCAATACTTTATCTTGTCTCATTTGCTACCATTCCTGTGGCATGAACATATACTAATCATATTTCCTAAGAGGGAGATGTAGGAAAAGAAGGAAAAACGGAATATCTTACTTCATTCGTCAGCACTCCATAAAGTGGTAATCGAACTCAAAGTGACCAAGTACAAATAAATAAAATAAATAGTGCATAATAGTATATTAAATGTCTATACACCTTATGATTGTCGACTAAATGAGGATTTATATTTGAATAGACTTACTATTTTTGTGGTAGGTGATATGAATGTTGACCTTTCAGATAACTGTTCACTGTTTACTAAGCATATGGTGCAGTTCTATCAGGATAGCAATCTCACATTATCTAGTCAACCGCTTTTACCTGCAGACAGCTATTCCTATGTAAGTGAAGCCTGGTACACAACATCATGGCTTGACCATTGTATTAGTACTGCTGATGCACATGCTATTCTGCAATCCATGGAAATGTTGTATGGTACAGCTATGTCTGATCATGTACCATTTAGTATGACCCTTGATGTTGACTGTCTTCCTGAAATGGTTCATGACCTCACTAGTGCCTGTAAGGCTAAATTCAAGGTGAGGGCCTTGAACAGAGACAAAACACTGCTACCTTGTACTATTGAGGGAGTTTCTGGCACAGATAATATAGCTGATCTATGGAGGCAACAGTACTCTGCTTTATTTAACTATGTTAAAAGTAACCCCTATAAAGTGGGTAATAAGGTAATGAGGTCTATAAAGCAATGACACAGTTATCAGATAATAAAGCTTCTGGCTCCAATCATATTACTTCAGAGCACCTTGAGTTTGCAAGTCGAAGGGTGGCTGCACTTCTTGCAATTTGCTTTACTGGGTTTTTAACTCATGGCTTGTTGCCAGACTCTATGTTTTTCTGTGATTCTTGTACCTGTTATTAAGGACAAAGCTGGCAAGGTAGGGAGTATGGAAAATTACAGGCCTATTGCACTAGTTGGTGTCTTATCTTAAGTTCTGGAAAATATTGTATTAGACCGCTTATTGGAATATACAGGTACTACAGATAATCTAATCAGGTCAAATAAAGTTCTTAAGAAAAAAGGCCACTAATAGAACTGTTAGCTAATGAATTACAACATAAACTGTAAATGACAGGTGTGGCTTGTGGCTTCCTTTTGAACACCTAATGGTTTGTACAATGAAGGCAACTTCTCATTTACTGGCTGATGGGCAAAATGATAAAATTAGATAACTCACTGCAGTTGTAGAGACGGTTGAGCTTGGTTAGGTCATTAGCACTGAACCCCATCCTCTGACCTATCACATCCATGAAGTGGGGGATGTTGGTGACGATGGTGGGCTCAGAGCCGATGTTAAAGGACGTCTTACTGTAGTGCATTACAGAGCCGTAGTCATAGGGAACGCCTAGAGCACTGGACATTGTGTCATCATAGGTTTTGAAGTTGTGTTCTTTACCTAAGGAAGACATAAACAGAACATGATGGAACAACAGTATTGCAAGCAACTGTCCATTGTGTTGTGTAAATGCATTCAGAAAGCTGAAATAAGGAAAAAAATGCAGGGATAGTTTCTGCACAGTTTGTCATTTATTGAATACTAGTTAAGTTAAATATAAGTTACTACATGAGTATACACTTAATTTAAATATTGAGCTGTAATTTAAGGTGTTACAGATCAATGTTACCAGGTTCAATGCGATCCCACATGATGGTGACGTAATCATCACGGTCTGCTCTGGACTGCTCATGCCAGAAGCCCAGAGCATGCAGGAACTCATGCTCAACGGTTCCTAGACGATCACAGTTATTACCAATAGACAGCCGCTGCTTCCCCACATGCTGGTTGCCTACAGAGGAAAAGCATCTACAGAGAGGGGAAGCGAGATGCAGTTTTAACTAAATGTTCTTTTAAGCCCCAGAGAGGACAGCCAGACATGGAACATTAGCATTAATTTGGAGTCATGTTTGTGGTCACTCAAAGTCTACGTCCAATATTCACTCTCCTTTTAGCTTTGTTTGGTCTCCATCAACTCCTGAGAAAAATATCCGGCTGCTAAATGGAAGCTGCTAACTTTGTCTGTCTGCCTTTTGTTGCTGGGCAGGTCACATATAATCAGTTCATCAGAACTTTTTAATTGAAAACAGCTGCCTTGTATGGTTGGAAACAGGGTTGATGAAAGCAGTGAGACTAAACCAAAGCATTAAAGTTGAAGATGCTAAAAGGTTCTGTAGAGCTGAGGGAAGCAGAGTTGAGTGGTAATTCACTACAAGCGACCTATTTCTCATTGCATGTACTCACTTGTGTATATAAACATATTAGTGCAGCTTTAAACACTTATTGAGGATGTAGTGTTAGTATGGACATATGTTATTGACTTCACGTGCCAAGACACATTCAACCAGCAAGCATGAACAACACAGTTCACAGTCCTGGACGCAGCAGTTTGATGCTCGGCTCACCCGCTTCCTTTGAACACTGAGATGTAGTTCTCCTCTCCTTTCCATGGTGTGAAGTCAATGCAGGTCTTCAGTCTGTACTGGTCAAATGCCTTCAGGATCACTCCCTTTGCATTTATGTCTACAAACAAACAAACGTGGAAGACAAAGACAAATACTGAAAAAGCATCCTAATTTGGTGCATATCTATAATTTTATGGTAAATAGTTTGAATGTCTCCATAACACAGTGTCTTACCCAGACTGTCCTCTAGGTAGTAGGGAATGGTCGTTGGCCAGCGATACTTATCTCCTATGATGGAGTTTCTGCTCAAAGTCTGATTGTAATGAATTCAATTAATTAGAAATGGATAAAATAGAAACAGAGCTCACGATTGAACAGACTCGATTAAATTGCTACCTTTCCTTGATTTCCATGCAAATTTGATTTCTTTTAAGACATGTAATTTGTCCTATTAGAAGACCTCCTCCTCTGTAAGCTTGTAGTTCTATAAAACTGTTCCTATCAGGTATTGGGAATTACTCAGTGACTTTCAAAACAATCATATTTCAAATTACATTCTTACAAAATGACAACTGAGACCAATTAAGCTGTATTATCTCTGAATGCTTCAAAGCTATGTCTTGATTATCATTACATTAACACTGTTCATATCTCCCATCTTTAGATAGATAGATAGATAGACTTTATTTTATCTAGTTATATTTATATTTTTTCAAAGAAATCATTACCATGCAAACAATCATTTAATTAGAGAAAACACAAATGATCCACATAAGCACACAATAATATCCAATTGAATTGAACAGTTGGTGTAGGTCATTTCTGATTGGCTGTTTTGTCTCAAATCTGATCACTAGTCACAGGAGACGTGGGAAATAGGGAAGCCTGCTCCTAAAATATAATTTATGTGTGCAATTGGTGTCTGTACACACTAGCTTACTTCTTCCTGCTCGATATCTCCCTCCAGCAGGTCCAGACCAGCCGCTGCAAGGAACATTATATTGGTAAGAGATGCGGGCAGATCATACAACAAAGTGAAAAAAAACAATACTCCACAAACCTTCATTTATATTAAAGATGTCCCAGTCATGGCCTTCATCAACATCAGTTTCTGCAGATGAAGAATAAATAACATGTTGTTCAAAAATGGGATGTATAGGAGGTATAGAAATATCTTATTAACATAATTTGTATTGTACTGTGTACTGGTGCAGTAAGCACTGAGCCCTGCCCCACTGACATGATGCAGGCTAGACATGTTCACTTAAAAATGTTAGATATTTTAAAGCTGAAATGGACCTCAAGTAGGAAGTAGGAGATTCTGTGATAGATCTTTCCCTGTTGAGCTGAATGTACAACTTAGCTCAGTACATGAATGGTGCATGAAGGGTACAGTGGGGATACTGTTAAGCAGGGGTGCCATAGCATTTAAAGTTATGATCACGTTTCTGTCCACCGTTTGACAATAATTAACATGAAAAACGTCTAACTATGTGACTCACCTGTATCCCCTGTTAGTTTAGCTGCTGCCTAGTAAATACATCAGAAAGCACATTAATCACTCAATAGAGAGAACCGATAATATGATTTACTAAAGAATGAACTGACATCCAGTGACTCAACTCAACATGAATGTTTTGCACTGGAGATAAAACATAGTTGTTAAGTTTTACACAAAATTGCAATGGCTTACACTTACAAGTCCCAGGCCAAAGAACACAACGATCCACCTGAGTGCCATCATGGCTCCAGCTGAAGACACACCAGCCTCAGGCCTGCTGGGTCTGAAGATGTTTTCGTACAGTAGGATAAATACTGCAATGCACGCAGCATTCACATGATCTGATCATTTTTATGACTCAGGTTGAGGGAGAGTACACAGCTATCAAATTAATTATTAATTCATTGATTTGCTTATCCTTCTATTTTAACCACACTAATAAACATACACTGGTGTGGGTTGTTTGCCAAAGTTCAAACATACAGTACTCTCACACAGCCACACACACACACACACACACACACACACACACACACACACACAGTGGTGGAATGTAACTAATTACAGTTACTCAACTGTACTTTACGCTTTAACTCCACTACAGTTGAGAGGGGAATATTGTACTATCTGCTCCACTCTATTTATCTGATAATTACTGTGCCAGTTACTCTACAGACTACACTTTTACATAACTTGATAACAATGTTTTGTGTGCAAAATGTGTTAAACTACCCAACAGTATAAAAGACTTCAAATCAGCTCCACCTTGACCAACTACAACAACTGGTAGAATGCTAATTACACATGAATGCATCAGTAATAATCATTCAATAATTCTATAACAATATATAATAGTAAAACACTCACAGGGCTCTTTGCATTTCATTTGCATTATGGATACTTTTACTTTTGATATTTTAAGCACAGTTGGCTAATAATACTTACACTTAAATAATATTTTCAATGCAGTACTTTTACTTGTAATGGAGTATTTTGCTACTTTAAAACTGATGCAGTTTTAATCAGTTAATCACATTTTGTGATTCACATCAGACCCAGATGGATGTTTCTTTAAATCACATCATGTGGCCGATCAATGAAATGTATCTGACTTATTGAAATTTGTCAGGTTGTCATAAATCTTTCACCTGAAACAAGGTTCAAGGTTTGTCAGGCTGGCTGTACATGTGGAGGACAATGTGATGGAAAGAAAAACAAATAGATAACTTAAATAGTTTGGTAGCAGACACATTCAAGCTCCAGAGGGAATAAAAAATGTTTTTGATGACCTCATGGCCAGGTCTGTAGCAACCACTGAGGACTGAGAACAGTGGTAGCTGGGTTTTTGCTATGTATTTTTGGGGAACATTTTGGAGGATTTAGCAGCCTGGAGCTAGTTTACATTTACAATTAAAAATGTAACCTAATGGTTCATATTTAACTGGGTAACTGGGTGAATAAAAGAGTCAGTGCACCAGTTTTATTCCTGGGAGTGTGGATAGATCTTTGAAAAATCTAAATATTTAAAAAGAAATTTGCCAAGCCAGGAAAAGGAAAAACGTTACAGTCTTAGTGCATTACAGGTAAAGCACTTACAGCACATCCAGTGTGCTGGAGTACAGACAAAATTAAAAACACACCATAAGCCACATTTTGTACTGTGGCTTTAAAAAGCTCTATAATATACAATATATTACCAACAAACCATATTTATTTTTTGTTCATTAAGTTTCTGTAAAAGTTGTTGTAATAGAACTAGATATTATATAGCTTAATTAATTTCCTCCAGGTATATTGGCTGTCAGTGAACTCATTTATAAGGGCAACAACAACCATATTTCTCTAACACCTTTGATCCTAACACTGGATCGGTTCCTCCACTTTGGAGGTCCACAGCAGTTAGACTGATTAGGGAACAATGTTAAATGACGTGAGGATCCCTGTATAAAAAATGTGTCCCAGGGTCAAACATCATTATCCAGAGGAAATAGGTACATTGTATTTATTTGATAGAACAATCATTCATGCAACAAAACATGTTACATTATAGAAAATAGAAAATCTATCACAAGCAGCATTTGGGGTAATGTCTGAAGTTTTGAGTAAGCCCTGTTCAGCCTTATTAGTAAAAAATGGGTTTTATTGGTTTTCCTTCTGAAGGCCATTTCCTTAATTGCTCTGTCTGCATGATGCACCAAATGCAGAATACAGAATCTGAAAGGCTGCACCAACCTATCATTATTATTTTTACCTTTCGCTTCAGCATGGTGTAGAGAAAATGAAATAAATTGGTAAGTGAGCTTACACTGGAGTGAAATTGAAAATTGGTCTCTTTTTTATTTTATGCTCTGTCCCACAGTGGCATGTCAAAAGCTAGACCTCATCAAATAGGGTTGGGAATTCTCTGACAATCCCAGATGTTCAGCCTCATGATCTTTACATACAGTTCCCAGAGTCAGTATACACACCTTTTAACCTTCTCCACATAGGAACCAAACACCCAATTATCTTATCCTATGACACAGGTGCAGTAAAGCATTAGCAGCCCTGGTTACACAGGGACCCAGAGAGACCAAAATGCACTATTTGGTATTAAGGTACAGTTTAGAAAGATCTGTCTTTAAAGGAATAGTTTGTCATTTTGGAAAATACACTTTTTATTTGCTTTCTTGCTGAGAGTTAGATGAGAAGATCAATTCCACTGTTTTGTTGATACGCTAAATATGAAACTACAGCTAGCAGCCTGTTATCTTAGCTAAGCACAAAAATTGGTAACAGGGAAATTAGCTTTAGAGGTGCTGGTAGATAGATTTTTGGACCAAACCAAGCTTTTTGTGCTAAGCTAAGCTAATCATTTGCTGGCTGTAGCTTCATATTTAATAGAAAGATAAAAAAGTGGAATCATTCTTCTCATCTAACTCTTGGCAAGAAAGAAAATAAGCGTATTTCCTAAAATGTTGAACTATTAGTCTTATAATAGATTGTGGAGTAGGTGCTTAAAAACAATATATCACATTTGTACAAATCCTTTTGAAAATACTGACTGGCCATCAAAAATAATGGAAATTATAATTTGAAAGATTGTTACTGAGCTTCAACCACCAGCAGGCCTAAATAATATCAAACAACTGGCAAACCAGCCTCAGTTTATCTTCAAATGTTTTTGACCATGTCTCAAAAGTATATGCTTCTCTTTGTAACTGCTTTGCAAGTTGCTGAGATATGTCTTTGAAGCCCACCAGTCCAGCTTTCACAGACAGATCACATCTCAGCTTTCCCTCCTCTTTGTCTTTCAGTCTTGGCCCCAAGGTGCTTCAGTTGTCCACGTGTTTGTTTAATGGGATCTACCCTTCACCTCTTAATGCGGTTTAGTCTCTCGCTCATGATGGACAGGTACTGGGTCAGCTTCACCATGGCAATGATGATGGTTCCTCCAATCAAGGTGCACGTTGGCCAGAATAGGGAGTGGAAGACGGCGATCCGACCGTAAATCCGTGTCAGGATGGCATTGTCCATTCTGTCTGTTGGGTCCACGAAACACTGAACTGTGTGCTGAGACTGGAGACGCTCAGAAATGTTCTGAACTATCACATGTGTGGCTGCATAGTCTTTACGGCACTTTGGGATGTAGAAGCACTGAAGGAAAGAATAGAAAAAGGGTGATCACACAGTTGAATCAACACCTCTCTAAAGTAGTTTCAGGAACAGGAAACGACAGCAACACTATCAGTTGTGAAGTACCTCAGGACTGCTGTCTTCTGTCTCCTCGTTGAGCAACAGTCGTAACACCTTTCCTGAGGAGTTGAGGCTGACATAGACGTGGAGACATGGGTAACGGGAACTCTTCCAGCACTCTGCTCCACAGCTGTATGAACAGTTTACATCCCACACTATGGTGGAGTTCACGATAGTGCAGCTTGCCTCGTCCGTCCATACACTGTAGAGATATTTGTAGAGAAACATTTTTAATGCATGCTAAAATTACATATTCAGTGGTTTTAGTGGGTAGTTAGTAACTATGTGAGAATATATAGATGCACACAAGCTTTGATTCAAGACAATGTCACACAAAAAAAGTCACACAAAAAGAACATATCTGTTTTTCCAAACTGAAAGAGTCAGTAAGTGACCTTATCCTGTCTTCACCTGTCAGAGTAAGAGCGCAGTATGGTGATTCCCAGGACAAAGTACATCATGACAGACAGGAAGACCATGCTGAGGCCCAGCAGTATGGCTCTGTCCTCCCCTGCCCTCAGAGCTGTCACTGTCTTCCTCTTGTCCAGGACATCATATTCACGAATCTTCTGGTAGATGGATCTGAAAAAGGTTAACATTAAAGACAGCTTGAAATGTATTTTGCTATTTTTTCTTTTCCAGTCAACAATTAACATATCTCTGAACCTTCTATAGTGTGAAAAGTACTCAGGGAGATCTCTTTTGAAAAATATGATGATGCTGAAGTATTTGACTGTGTGCTGAGAGACCCGAGAAGCTAAGAAATTCAAAACTATTGTGTGTGTGATTGCACAGTCTTTCCCTTTTGTGTTTAGCATTAGATTAGTTTATTAAAACAGCTGAGCACTATTTAGAAGGCTCAATGGGGGAGTGATAACAGCCCAGTCTCCTTTGCTAAAGTACCTGAAGTTTTGGATGATTGGCGACCTGTGACTTCATCATTTAACACATGTATGTTTCTGGCTCCTACATACTTTATAAAACCTACATGCTACATGAGATCATCAGATTAAGCCATGTTAGCTTTTCCTGAGCTGATGCTGAACACTAAATGGGATTGTACCCTTGGGCTTCAGAATAACCAACTTGAAATCTAGGTTAATCCTTTGACTTCTGAAAACCAATTTCTATAGACTGGCTTACTATTGTTTTATGAATCAATAAGAACTAAATTCATCTTTTATTTTTACATTCATGTATTACAGTTATCAAATTTTCTGCATTTTAATTTGATAATTTTGCTTTTTATTACTTTTTTACTATTATTATGCACTGCAGACTACACACTCTCCCTCTTCAGCTCTTTCTCAGTCCCTTTCACTATTTATAGTGCACACACTTCAACTATCTCCACTTCGTTTAAACTGATTGTTGAAGTGTACATCTCTTACCCTCAACTGACAGTCCAACTGCTTTCATCCTACTGCCAGTAAAATACTCCAACTGACACTGCAACTGTTGTCACTGCTGACATACCAACGGACAAATCAACTATTTATAGTGCACACGCTTAAACTGTCTTTGACGCTTCAACTACAATTAAAATTTAAGTGTGTTCATTTCTTACCCGTCAACTGACAATTTAACTGCTTTTAGTGTCTACACATTAACTGCCCTTTCAGCTATTTTTTATCCTTCCGGTGACAGCTCAAATTCTCCAACTGTTATCACTGCTTACATACCAACTGGCACTGAATTGTAATGTGATTTCTTTCATTGTTTACAGTTCAACTGACATTTCAAACGCTTCATCTCTTACACTTTCACTCTTACAGTACATTTGAACTGCTTTTAACGCTTTACTTTCCTAATATTAGGTCAATTGCTTTTAGTGCCAAAAAATACAAACTGATAATTCAAATGTCTGTAGGGCTTACACATGAAATTAAAATTACAATTTAATTACACTTCAAAAGACACATCAACTACTTTAAGGGATTCAACTTGACTGCAACTCCCATCTAACATCTCACTTTCAACCAAGTAACGATTGAATTTATACATTTGTATGAGCAATTTCCAGCATACTTTTCTTCAGAAAAGGTTTTTTAGCATTAACATTGAAACCAAGCAAGGCATATTCAATACCTGCTGTCATTTCTTCCATCTGTCGCTTTACTTCCTACCCATAGAAACATCCTATCTGAGGAATGAGGGAATTGTAGTCCACCGTGGCTGCCAGAGGGGATGACACACCTGCAAAATATATGACACTATTATTCAAAAACCCTTCAGACCCTACAAGATCTGACTTCAGTTGTCCAAATGGGTAAGAAGTGGGCCAGAAATACTGTGGGCTATGGCTCACATCTCCAGAAACACTGCAGTGCTGGCATAAATGTGTACTGTAGTTGATGCAGGAACATTTAAAAGATAAATATGCTAGTGAATAAGTTATCAACCAGGACTGTTGAACAGACTAGATTAAGAAACATCATGTCCATACTTACAGTAGAGCATGGAGTACAATTACATCATCTGATGTTCACATATGCCCTTAAGATATGGTGAATTCACAATGAATTAAAAAAAAAAATTTAAATTTTTTTTAATCTTGTATTCTCCAGTTTTTTCGTATAAATTAAATCAATTTTGTAATGCTATAGTGATTTCACAAACACCCTTACAGTGGTCACAAAGGTGACAAAATGATTTGCAACAAAACATGTTTGGTTAACATTAATTAATGTAAGTTAATAAATATCAGTGGCTGTACCTTTTTAAATTGCATTTCTAACACAACAACACTAAACATATAACTAGAGTGTATAGAGTGCAGATAACCTCAAGCT
Source organism: Nannoperca australis (assembly GCA_036023655.1). Classification (NCBI taxonomy): domain Eukaryota; kingdom Metazoa; phylum Chordata; class Actinopteri; order Centrarchiformes; family Percichthyidae; genus Nannoperca; species Nannoperca australis. The sequence goes on along the minus strand of JAVQJD010053469.1, from coordinate 3,290 downwards.
GGTTGTCATGGTGTATGTTCATATGTCATCACTGAACTGACCCAACATACCTCAGAATTATTTACAACCCAGGCTTCACAGGAGTCTTTCATCAGTCATCAATAAGCGTACACTTACTCTTAGAGGTTAAAGTTTTGTCAGCTTAGTTGTGTGTGTGTGTGTGTGTACTGTTTGTGCATGTGTTGTAGGCTGTATATATGTACTTGTATTGCACTCTACAGGCAGAGAAACATGTCTCTCCAGTCTGCAACCAGGTAAATCTGCTTTTAATATTTTCCTTTCAGAAATCACATCTATCCATGCAAGTAATTTATCTTTCAATGACTTGTCTGTTTTCCTCAGTCAGATGCGGAGAAGTTGGCATATCCCTGGAGTGTAAAATGGATCTTTGTCTTTCCCGACATGAAGCTGTTTTATCTATTTGTTTTTTATTTGAAAGCCTACTAGGGACGGAGACTCAAAATTAGCTTCAGCTAGACCCCCAAGATACATTACATCTGTTGCATTGCTTCTCCATAAATAAACATGAAAATTACTTATGACATAATTATGAGTATGATTTCCACAATTTGATTGTCAAACTAGATACTATATACATTCTGACAACATGTTCTGTCATTTAAGTGCAACCCTAAATTATGTAATCAGGGTTATCTTGGATTGGGTTTGGACACTACATATATCTAACAGAAAGCCTGCATTACAAACCAGGAGTGTAAAGTTTGACAGATGTGGGCATTTACAAGGCAGGAGGAGTCTGTAAGTCTGACTGTAAATAGCTACTTTAAATGAGGTGGATCAGCCTGGCCAACATAAGTCATCTATTGCTAGACTGGAGTTCACAAAAGGACATGTCTTCATTAAGTTCTCCTCTCACTTATAGGGCTGGGTATTGAACCTCAATACTTTTAGGTATTGACCAAGACAAATACTTGCATACTTCACATTAGTTTATTATTGTTTGATTACACAATCCATAATAGCCTTTGCCTCGATTAAATGTCTATAGACAAACACATTCAGTGTGACAGCATCATTCTGCCCATATGTCTCCCTGTTAGTGTGGAAAAACATGTAACCTAAAATAAGTGTGTGTGTGTGTGTGTGTGTCTTTCCTGAGAACATGTGCTGGTTTGATTTATGTGAAGAGTGTGCTGACGGACTGCATGCCTACACAGGTCTACATGTGTGTCTTTGAGTGTTATATTTGTCCTAAGAGAGTTATCTTTATAGACTGATGGAAAAGCTCACATAACATAACTGTCGTTCCTTTACAGTTTAAGACCTCCTGCTGACGTTGTGAAGGTCACACAACACTGTCACTGGAAGCAAACAGTAAAACAATCTTTGTCCATCTCCTCAGCAACATGTCCACTTTCCCAGGAACCTTCCACACTATTCCCTACCTGTCCACCAGATGCCCTCAGACTTCTTTATTCACCTGCTCTCCTGCTCTCACTTCCATCAGTCACTACATATACCAGCCCAGATCCTTTGTTCCTTTGTCAGTTCATCCTAGTTGCTATCTCAACCCTCTGTCACCTGAACCCAGACCTGAAGCTGCCTACGTATACCTGCCTGTAAGCTAAAATAATCAATAAATCACTGAAGCCACTGAAACTTGCTGCCTGCTTGCGTCTAACTCGTACTTTAAGCTAGTAAAGCAGAATAAAAGACACATCTTGCTCTGACCTTGGAAATACTACAAAGGAAGACCAAAATGACAGCGCATGCATATGGTTAGGGCTTCATTGGTTGTCCAAAACAGGATCAAAACATAAGGTTACCAAAGAAGCTGCTAAAGAAGGAGCAGTCAACATGACATGGCTAAATATTGACTGAACCATGCTTCACTACACACACACGCTTGGTCTATAAAAGTAATAGAGCCATGAATGATGGGCCGCCTGATGCGTGCATGAGTCAATATTTGCATATCCTGTATATATTTGCTGTCTGGTTGGTGGTTGTGAGCACTGTTTCAGACGGGCCTTTTAGCACCGGAGAGCTCTTAGCTGCAGCTTAGTGACAGCTTGACTTAACTGAAAGCTACACCCGTGATAAGATGGAAAAATCAACACAGATGACAAAATTAAAAACTGTAATCTAAACTTTCAAACTAATGGTTCCCAACTTGGGGATGGAGGCCCTCCAAGAGATCACAAGATAAATCTAAGGGGTTACAAGATGAATAACAAGATGGGAAAAATGTTTTTGCTTCACAAATTATTACTTAAAAAAAACAAAGTTACAAAGTAAGTCATGACAAAATCTGCTAATGGATTCTACTTCACAGGAAGCAAACCAATAAAGATAGAGATGGTCAATAATGATCCATTATCCTCCAAACAATTAAAGTCCATTTATCTTGTGGCCGAGGTGAAAGAAACCTGGTCTGGCCTATAGAACAGCAATTTAACTGAGTTTATGTCAGCCTCATCAGCATCTGTCAGTGTGGATGTGAGAGGGGGCTGCCTGTGAGGAGAGGGACATGAACATGAAAAGTCATGTTCCACACCAAAGTCAGGAATCCTTTATATCAACAACCTCTGTCCTCCCCATTACTGACCAAACTCTGGAAACTGTAGCTGCTAAATAAAACTTGACACTTGCTATTTAAATGATCAGGGCCAATCACAATGCCATATTTATTTATTTATTAGCTCAAGCAGATATTTATTTTAAGTACACAGACTTACAGTGGGCCCAGTTTCTGTTCTAGCATAAGGCAAACCATGTCCTTTTAGTGTGTGCTATGGGGAGGAATGGAGGCGGAGGAAAGTAGTTTCTTTGAAAAATAAATCTCTCTCTTTTCGCTGCCACGTGGCATATAGACGAAATTAGCAACTAGCTAGTGAATAAAGTCAAACATAGCAGGTAAAGTGGCAGATATATTCTTCAGGTGTGGAAACCCAACCCCTAATTTAGATGTTGGACAATTCTGCAAAACTCCAGTTTGTGTATGGATTAAACAAACAATATCTAGCATGTTATTAAGTGAGCTTTCGTAGTGCTGCTAAGTAGATTTCTTTTTTTTTTTACTTTGGGACAGTTTCCGATCTTTATACTTAACGCACAGAAATGACAGTGGTATTAATCTTCTCAGCTAACTCTTGTGAGTTCATAAACATATTTCCCAAAATATCCAGAGTGTCCAGAATCCAGATTGCTTTGCCAGCCATTATCTAATGTCTGGCATCACAGTCCCCGTGGCTGCAGCAGTCTGAGACACACTCCTTTGACCTTTCAAGAGATGACAGATATCAGGATTAATAGCTTTGTCTGTATGT
>JAVQJD010053466.1:0-83433 GCA_036023655.1 Nannoperca australis | reverse complement strand
AACAGACAAAACAATGCAACCAATTTTCTTTTTCTTTTTGGTGCTACTGGTAGAGCTTTTTCTTGGGTCGGAGCTTAAAGTATAGTTTTCATTATTTTTGGCAAAGGTGTGTGTGTGTGCGCGTGTGTGCGCGTGTGTGTGTGAGAGCTGCTTTGCTGAATCATTATCTTTTTTTGTTGATATGGTAAGATGTGGACAATAATGGGTTAGGGTATAATAATACTTTCTGGAAAATGCTTCTTTTATTTTGTATGTGTTGCTATGATGTTGAGAAAATGTGCAAATGTGCAATGGAAGTGATGTAAACAGAGAATCCAGTACTGCTGTCTGATTTTAATGTGTCCTGTGTTTTATACAGTGTCTTCAATGGTCTTTTTGTTTTTGTTTACTTTTTTCATGTTTCCCATTCTACTTACTTTCAACATTTTACTAAATTTGCAAAGGTATTGTGCAAACATATAAATTCTTTTGAACTACTTGAAATGCATTAATAAACCACAATTGATCAAATGTTGTTTCCACTGTTTACACATATTAGCTAACATTAGTAATATGATTGTTGTTGTTTTTTTTTCACTACACCATAAAAGTTCAATGTTCAGGGCAATGACGGTGAGAGTGCTGATTCTGGAGCTGCTTTACAGGACAGGATTCAACTGCCACCACGGTCTGACAAACTGGTGTTTAACGTTCCAGCTTTCCTCACATCTCTCTGTGGTTAAACCTGCTTTTTGAGTTTGCTAACTAAACAGTGTACCCTCTGGAGTCACCACCTTCTAAATACTCACCTATATTTGAGGGTTTCTGCCTGATTTCTGTGTTTACTGTTTGAGCTTTGACTCAAGCTGATGGTTGTCTGAGCAGTTAGATCTTAAGGCTGCGAATCATTTTAATTGTACATTAAAACCGTTTCCACACTATAGTAAGTTACCAGTGTCAGCTTTTCTATAGTTTCATGGACATTCTGGCGATGAATCACTTTGTCAATTAATGACCAGTGAATGTATACAGGTGTAAAAAAATAATCTATGGAACAGAAAAGAGTAGTGTATATTTGTTGCTCTGGTTTGATTTGAATTATTAGATATATGTATATGTTACTGGCAAGGGTTTTCAAATGAGATTTATTTCTTAAAAAAAGAAGAACGTACATTCTTTGGAATTGATGTCATCAAAAGGTCATTGAACTTCTGACTTTGTGTTAACTCACTGGTTAATATTTGAACTGGCAAACACTCAACTGTTAATACCCCTGAAATACATTATTGTGTAGACAGAAAGGTAGATCTGGTCTGTTTCTTAAAACTACATGGTGTGGTTCTGGTGGGAAAAAAAGAACAAAGTGCTTGGTATAAAGATATGTAATGTATATGCAGTACATAGCTTTTTAATCATTTGATCACATAATCAAACTTAAACATATTTCTGTAAGCTGTAAACAATAATTTGTCTGACAATATGTCCAACCTCACTTTGAGCAGAATTTCATCTAGTTGTGAACTTGCAGGCCATCCGTCCAAGATCTTCAGTCTGTTTAACAGATTAAGCAACCCACAGTAGTCTATTGGTTGTGCTTCCTTCTGTGCTGTTTTGGTTTGTCTCCTTTACAGCGCACAAACACTTTATCCTGCGACACTTCAACCTGTTGTCCGTCATTTGTCATGGCACAAAAAGATGTCCTGGAAAACAGAAACAATGTTGTTGACATGGTGTGGTTAAACAGAAAGGATGTGAAGTGTAGCAGAGAGCAGTCGGTCTGTCCATGGTGATGAATGACTTAAATGCTGTGTGTGGCAAACAATCCACTAGGTGGCATTACAAGTCAGCAGTGGTGTAAATGTATAATGCTTATCTGCTGTCAAGAGTGGGACACTGCAAGATGTTATTGTATTGGAAAACAAGCACATTTATTCTTTATTGAATCTGTTTATATCTGCATACATACACTGACACATATACAATAATAAATAGGATTAATACCTTTTTTTAACTTGTTAGGTTTTTGGCAGAATGGCACAATTTACTCAAAAAGAATATATGTGATAGCTACTTTGAATATATACAAATTTATTCATAGTCCTTTTTATTACAAATACTACATTTAAATGAGCTTAAAAAATATGATGCACATCAATTAGTAATTAAGTAATTGTATAAAAAGAAACTAGAAACAACCTCAAATACCACCACGATCAGACCAAATAGCAGACAACATTTGGGGAATAAAGCATGGTATGTTGCATTAAAATGCTGCTTACATCTTAATGCAACAGTAATAATGGTAATAAATAAATAATAAAAAATATATAATGATATACAGTAAAAATCTGCATTAAGGTTCATTTTACTATTTATACTTTGTTGATAATACTTGGTGTTTATGGTGTAATAAACTTCTGCTTGTAATGGAGTGTTTTTACGTTGAGGTGTTGCTACTTTAGAACATCTGTATATTTCCTCCACTACTGCTGCCTTGTAACAGAGCTGTACCTCTCCTGCGTCTCTCCTGCTTTGACGCTGATCTTGCCCACAGTCAGCAGTGGTTTTCCCTTTTGGCCGCCCCAGGGAATGATGGTCTGCACCCGATTCCACATGTTCCACAGAGCCGCTCCCTCCCAGTGCAATCTGAGCATCATCAGATCCCCTAAGTCTCTGTCCAGGGTGATCAGGAAGGTGTAGGTCTTATTACCTGAGATCATTCCAGTGCTGCTTAAAAAGGAAAACACAAAAAACAAACAGACAGAGTTAGATTATTAAAGTAGACAACATCCTGCAACAGACGAATTTCTTCATTACAAAGTGACGACAAAGCAGAACAGCACATGAGATTTTCTCTATGGCTCTTTGATACACAGGACATAAAGGATAGCAGGGAATGTCAGGGAATATTGTCCCCATTTATAGTTCTCTTTCATGCAGCATCTCCAGTTGTTTCCCTGTGTCAGCTGCTCTCTTTAACTTGCTTTCTTCCTTAATAGCGTTGAGATCCCAGCTGCATACTGCATGTGTCAAAGACTGAGCAAGCTGATGTGATGTAATGTAAGCCTGATGGGAGGTGGTACAGTACTCACACAGCGATGGGGAGGTCTCCACTCTCCTCCTTTGTTCCCGAGAGGGAGATGGTGAGAGTGGGCTCAATCCTCTCCATCTGGTTCACAAACTGGATCCTGAACTGGTAATGATAGACTACAGAGAAGCAGAAACAGCAGAAGAAGAGATGAAGACAGAAAAGCCATCCATCTGTATAAATTTGGGTTTAGTCAATCTGATGTATAGTTGGATGAAAATCTGGCAATGAACAAATTTGAATCCCATAAAGTTTTGATTATAACTTAGAGGCAGACAGCCAGCAGCTTACAAAACTAACAAAAATACATCATGTGACATCTTATCATATTATACTGCAAATAGAGTTCATTTGAATGTATCAGAATCAGAATACTTTATTAATCCCAGAAGGGAAATTGCTTTTTGATACAGTTGCAGTGCTCAATCAGAGTTATTGGGAAAAGAAAATTATAATAAACAGTAGAATATAAACAAAGATATAAATGCTATTGCACGTAAGTTAATTGCACAAGAGGCTTGATAGAGTTATTGCACTATTAGAGTGCAGTGTTCTCCTCCAGCCCCTCACTGTCTGTCAGAGTGAGGAGTTGTATATAGTATATAGACCTGATAAAACTAAACCTGCTAAAATATATATTTTAAATATGTCATCACCTCGTGCATCCACTGAGTATATAGTGACTAGAGATATGGAAATGTATCTTAAGGCTGTTTGGTTGGAAGTATAAGGACAACCACATACGTTTGTAAGGCATCCGAGAGCGTGTTTTCAGGTACAGCCTCTTGCTGGTGCCACCGCAAACCTTCTTGATATTGTAGCCCAGCGTGTTGCAGCGATTCTTCCGACAGTCCAGACAGACGCCTTTGTCAAAAGCACTTTTGTCACTGCACTTGTAGGCCATGCTCTGCTTGTCTTTATTCAGCACAGAGTCAATGAATAGATGGACAGACCGCTCATGAGCACATTTCACTGTCTGCTCAAAACCTATGGGATGAAATAGAAATATGGTGGAAATTTCAAATGTGATTTCTTTTAAAACAACCTTGATCTGAGTTTTAACAGATAATAAACATATTCTCCTGTGGATTGAGAGGCTGTGGGGTACCTTAATCATAGTGTCTGACCATTATATGTAAATTGAGTTCATAATCACCAAAGCCTGACAATTGATCAGACTGTCGTTGTGTCACATCTCTTAAAAGTGTCTCATTATGTGTGATACTGGACTGCTCTGAAGGCCTCTTCCCTGAGTAGACTCTTGTAGCCTGAAGGCAGCTCAGCACAGAAGGATGGACAGAGCGGAGGAAGGCACATGTTGCTAATTAACTCCTGAGGATGACAGATGCTTTAATGTGGCTCTCACTGTCATATTATGCAGATGTGTTTTGGATTGGAAAAGTACCATAAAACCCAGAGCCACTTGTGTTAGACTGGAGGGAATTAAATCCATCCGCCTGAAGACAGAACGAAAAACTATCAACAAGCAAAAGATGAATTGGTGCCCAAGATCTGGCTTCTAAAGCAGTGTTTTGAGGTGACAGGACCAATTAAGAAAAAATATGTTATGATAGTGCAGAGGAAGAGACAAACCAGTAGTTTAAGCAGCAGAAAACACTGCCCAGATTGAAGCACTCAGGGTTACCAGAAAGCTGAATGGCACTTTCAGACAGGGAACAGATTGACTCCTAACTCCCTTAAATCTCACAAATAATATCCAGATCTTAAAAAACATATTCCTGACAAATTTAGTTTAAATTTATTAACTTTTTGGTTAAAAAAAGATGTAGAAATGTTAAAATATGTAGATTTAGTCTCATCACAATCTTAGTTTTTGGTTTTCTTTATTATGGCTTAATAAAATCACTGACCTTTTTATATCTCCACCATAAGGCCAAATCTTTTAATCTGAATACAAGAAATATCAAAACCAAAAAATGGAATAGTGTGTGTGTGTGTGTGTGTGTGTGTGTGTGTGTATATATATATAAATATATATATATATGAAAAGTGCCCTGAGATAACTATATAATATATAAATGAAACTAAACTGAAATTAATTGCATAGCTTTAGATTTCATAGTCCCCAGAGGACCACATTATATAGTAAGTATTTTTGTCATCATTTTCTAAGGTGTTGCAGTGTGTTTGTTATCGTACCGAGGAGCCCGTACTGGGCTATGTGCTCGTAAACGTTTTGCAGGTCACATCCTGGTTGGAAGTCTCCTCCGTTGGGGTAAAAGTCATAATGTGCCACAGCTTGCTTGATGCCCACACTGAGGCCCATGCGTTCATGGGTGAAGGTGTGGATGGCATCCACAAATTCAGCATCATCAGGAGACAGTCTGTCTGTGGGAGACATGCCTTCAAAAAGTGGCCCCGCTGGATCGAGGCCTGGACAGATTCAATGAGCAATAAAGAACCGGTTTGTTGCTGGACACAGAACAAATAAGTTCACAAAATATCCATTTGAAAATAACATTTGTTTTGGTCTGTGAATTTCTAAGCACAATTATTACCCTATTGTAGAAGAAAAACTCACCAGTAATTCTTCCAATCTTCTCCGAACCTTCCAGATAGCTTCCAGCAAATCCAGAGATGTGAGCACCAAGGCTATAGCCAATCAAATGAGCCTTTCTAACTGGGTACTGGTAGTGTACCTGTTGGGGTTTATGACAGGTGCTTAATTCAAAATATACCTTTTACAATTTAAATCTGGTACATGCATGGTGTTTTAAGTTGCCTCGTCAATATAAAATGTACTAATTTAACAGATTTATTTTCTTTACGTGCATGATATTGACTAAGGAAATAAAGTTGCCTTCAGTAGAGTAATTTCCCCTGACCTGAAGTGACTTTAGCAGGTGAGCTATGTCTTTTCCAACAGTTCGGGTGCTCTGTGCTGCTGTGGGGTAGTGCTGATGAGCCAGGGAAAGCCAGTCGGTAATCACCACGTTGACGTCTTTTAGATTTGTCTTCAGTGTTGTGGCTAACCTGAGCACCCAGTTCTCCATCATACCGTCCACCTTAGGAAAAACAAGGCTGATTGTTGCTTCAGATGGCAAAAATAAACATAAACTGGGCCTAGTAATGTGAAGAAAAGTTACAAAATGTTGATGTGTAACTGAATTGATCTCAGATTGAATCTTGAATCTCAATTGAGTCTCTGGGGGCATTTGAGAAATTCTGCATTCTTCCTTCATGTTTTGTTATTTCAGTACATATCTGGGTTTTTAACATTATTTATGTGCAACATTCGTCTGAAACCATGCCCGCAGCAATCCTCCACATTGGTCCGAGTTCCATGTTTTGTATACAGTGGTTCAAGTCAGTGAAGCAGACGAAAAGTTGACCTTACCGACCACCCGTGAGTGATGATGATGAGGGGATTACTGCTGTTGAAGCCACAGGAGGTGAGAGTGTGCAGCTGCAGAGGGTCCAGTGTGCAGTTGTCCACACCTTCTATAAACAGCCTGAAGGCTGAACTGCTGACATACCGCTCTTGCACCTTCAGGACTCCCCTCTGCTCTGTGTCCACTACACCTCAGAAATAAAACAGCAGAGGAGTTATGTGTTTGTTCTCCATGATTACCTTGCATAACATGTGGCAGTAATGGATATGTTTACTTTGAGCTGAATAATTACAAATAACTGTTCACTAGACCACTCGAGAGCAGAAGAAATGCTTTAATTCATGTATTGTTCCAATTATGTGAGAGTAAACACGGAGAAATCAGACACTTCCTGTTGAGGCCCATTTGGACTGTAGGCTGACTACCACCCTTTCAGAAGCACTTTGCTGTGGTCATGCAGACCGCTTTGGCAGATGCACACAGATAACACTTCACATGAAGTCCCATCAAGTGAATCTCTGCCAGACTCTTCAGACTCATAATTTGCTAAATAAATTCCTCCTCCCTTAACATGTTTAAAACCACAGCCCATAAACCTCAGAAATCTCACTCGCACACTTTATTAATTTTTCTCCAAGAGATCTATCATTATGTTTCCTTTATGGTTTCTCATTGATTCATGTCCAACATATTAATTATTCTAACATTTTAATGTTAATAATGCCAGAAACCCAGGCGCCTCAGTGCTCAGTGATACGGTTGCCATCAGATGAGCTCTGGTTGCTAATATGAAGCTCACGATGAAAACATTTCCACAGTAAAAGTAATAAAAGTAATTATCCATCAATCATTTATCGTCCACCCCTTTGCTCATTAAATCCCACATTTCCCTTGGTGTGTCTCTTTACTGTTATGACTGGTTATCCATATGAACATGGAGAGCAATAAAAACAGGCTGACTCATGACTGAGCTCAAGAGTGTACTTTAAAAATCTCAAACTGTAATTGGTTTAATATGATTTCTGAAATAAAGAATGATTTTAAAAAGTGCTGCAGTGTTTGCATGCAGTGTGCTCTGACTGATACTTTCCATGTGACTCAGAGACTGATTTTTAAACTCTATTAAACTATTTTATGCGTTTGTGTTGTTGTTATTGTGAGGATTTTTGTAAACCACTCAAAGATCCAAAGAGACAATTCACTGAATCAATAGAAAGGAGAACTTAAAATTAAAAAAGATTTACGTAGTGATTATTATGAACACACTCAGCAAACAAACCCAACACAATTTAAGAAGATTTAAGCAGCTGTTGCTTGTGATTTAACAGCAACTGTTTGGTTACTGTATCTACTATATTTTTAGCAGCAGCCACTGTAATATATTATGGTGTAACAATTTATTCACCATTCAATTCAAAACATGAATGGTGTCATAATTTAATACATTTTGAGTTGTACAAGTGAGTTACCATTTCCATTTTAGTTGTTTAAAAGATTTGTTTGAATTGAAACTGTCGAATTATGAATGGAGTTTTGCCCGAGCCAAAGAAAGTTTTGAGTAAAATAAGTGTTTTTCATTCTAATAAGAAACATTTGAATGTACACTAAAATGAGATATAACAGGAGACTTGAAAATGGCTATGTGGTACCGCAGCTTGTTTAAACTTAAAGTGCCCACTGGATGCATCACCTTTACAAACACATGTTTTGCAGCTTTTTTGAATTCTAGGAGAGAGGAGATCCTAAAGTTTCTAAATATACCTTGTGAGAAAATGTGTGTAAAATGATTCACAATACACCATAAGCCATAAAACATTTCTGTCCCTTTGTAAATACTTCACTTAGCATTATTAGTTTCAAATAAATAATTTTTGGGCAATTAATGACTAAATTTAAATATATTTCTGAGGTAACTGAGGTTAAAAGTCACATTTTTAAACTGTACTTAGGTGCCCCCTGTTTGAAAACGGTGCCCTGGAACTTGATACTAATTTGTTGCTTCTAATATACGAACAGACAGTACAACAAGGCTGATTCAGAGATGTACACAAACTCTCAACTGTATTCTGGATTGGTTTGTCATTAATTTATCCATAAATACAGGCAGTTAAACCTATGAAACAAATGTCTTTCATCACACTTTTCTGGGGTCATACAAACATGACATTTTACTCACCTGATCTGTTTCCTTTGACTTTCTTTCCCTCACTGAGGTGATACGTTAACAGCAAACAGCACAGGATTTTGACCACAGACATGGTGTCAAACAGACACTTTGGTAATTCCTTTGAACCAACACGTCTCCCACAGCTGATGAGAATAAGCTTAAAATGTTTAGTGGGGGGCATGCAGGTAATGTGGAGTCTGAAGGTGAGATCCTTTTGTCTGCGAGTGTAGAAGCTCTTTTAATTAAGCCTAATTTCTGTCCTGTGGTTTGAAATCACAGTGGGAAACTCATTGTACTGTAATGCACAGAAAGAGAGGGGACACTCGGAGTAATGGTTTATGGATAAGGGGCATTTGGTCCTAACCTGATTGGCTGGGGCCTGGGCTGTGGAGATCAAACACATTGTGAAAGAGCAGAGGTTTAAACGGGGAGTGAATCAAGTACAATGTGCTGATATTGAATGAGAGGTAGACTTCCGATCCTTCATTCAGATATTCATACATGTCCCTAGTACATTGTTGTTTTTACAGAACTACCACATTCAAACCAAACATTAGTCCATGGATAAAACATTAATGACTCATGCAAGAATTAGATGTGTAATCCTCCGGCATAATACATGTTTGTACAAAAGAAAAGTAGCACTTCACGTACCCAGTGAACTCAGTCTAACTACAGACTGTATTCAGAGATTTTTTTTTTTTACAAATCTATTATTTTCATTATAAATTAGATTTCAGCATGCTATTTCAAGAGATTATTGATTAAATCTTCTTGAGATGCCTTTGGTGTTTTAAGACCAGGGAATCAAATGTTACAGGTTACTATCACCTTTTCACTGGACTTTTTCTATTTAAGTGTCCGTTTGTCTGAGGTAAATGGTGTGTTTAAGCACATTACACAGAAAGGGTTAATGGTCACACAATAGTCACGGAGACCAGCACATAGTGATGCAAGTCTGGTACTTACACTCCACATCTACACTTTTTTCCTCCTTTTTAACTCTTTTTAACACGAATAAAAAAAAGAAAAACGTCCTTCTTCTATCTGAAAACACTGATCAAGGCACCTCAGTGCTGGGCTCAAACAGGCTAAACTTGCGTGAATCAATGTTTTTGATGTTAACCCTGAATTAAATGATTTGACCTCCATATGGATGTTAATGTAGCGTGGTGTATGCTGGATGTTGCTGGAAGTCTTAAAATTGTAGTTGTTGAAGGAATCATCAATTAACTTCCTGTATTGCTCTGTATTTTGAGTTCTGATTAAATGTCCCATTCACAACAATGTAAAATTATAAGATTCATAGCAGATGCTGTGTAAGTCGTAATGTCCCAATCAACAGTCCCTAAAACTTTTTGGCAATATAAACACAGTCACTGACTGCAATGGTGATGTAATGGTGCCATTACTTGATGCTGTAATTAAATTGCAGTTAAATCAACTCAGGCTGTTCAAGTCAACTGGATGTTTATGTGCTCTTCTAGAAACTTCTCTGATTATTATTAATATGATAATTATCCAATGACTAAATGCATTTACACCAACACATTTTTAAATCCTAGAAGCTATGAAACATAATACAGTAATCCCTAAACTGGCATAATGAATTACTACATATTTTTATTGTTGGATGTATTTATGGAATATGCCAGTAAAGAACTGTCTGCCAAGTCCCAAATCAGGTCAGTATTCACACGCGTATAAACACACACAGTCAGTTTTCATAGTTCAGGCTCAGTGAGTTTCCTCTTCTGTTTGCTACATTAAGCATAAAAAGAATAACATTTAAAACTGTCAACACGTTCTTTAAAGCTTCAGTTCAGTCCAGCAGCTAAAGAGTTAAAGTCACAGTTTGTCTAATGTGTGATGTCACATCTGCAGGTGAACAGTTTGGAAGAGCAAACACGATGAACCTTTGCTTTTCCAAGTATTGTGTGTATCTGTGTATGTGTGTGCATGTGTGTGTTTGATTCTGTCTAGGCATGCTGAACATATGTACACAAAGAGTTGATCCAGTTCAGACAAATACAATACAATGCCATATATTAGGATAGGAATGAGAATGAATCACGGCTGCCATAAGGGTACAAATACACAACTGAAGGAATATTTTTATATGAGCTAAAGGCTCACATAAAGCTAAAGGCTCACATACAGTAGCTAGTGTGGTCCATTATTATGTAATGTTGTTATTATTCAAGTCAAAGAGAGGAAACACACTGGGGAAGAGCTCTGAAACCACTGAACCACAAAAGCACACTCTGGATCCATTCTCCATGAAGTTATATAAGCTTCTACGGTTATTTTCTTTTAAAGTTTAATGTATTTCTGCTGTACTTGTGTTGATTATTGATGATTGGGCGTTTACTCGGGTGACTGGTGCTCTGGATTATTCATAATGACTGAAGATTTTATTTGCAAAATGATTTCCTGCACTTGCGGCCTATAACAGTGTGTGTGTGTGTGTGTGTGTGTGGGTGTGCAAGTGTGTGTGTGAGTCTTCGGAAGTGAGGTTTGCTGGTCCTCATCTCGTTAAATGTCTATTTGAGAGAAAGACATCAAACTAACTTAATTTATAGGGTGTACAGATGAGCTTCACAATTATTTTAACTGAATATGAATGAAAAAGAAAAGATAGTTAAATATTTATTCCTCCTTGGACATACAATGTCTTAAACCAGTGTGTTCAACTTTTAGCATTTCTTAGTTTTTTGTATTTCTTTCCAGATTATGAAAATGAAATCACTGTAATGGGAAATATGTGCTTTTTAACATGTCACAAATGTCATAGCAGGAACAGTATAGGTGTTACTGATAACATTAATGATGTTATTCAAGTGTCTCAGTAAGACGTGGCAGTGTGACAGTGAGCCAGAATAAAAGATACCAGGACCCTGAAACGGTAGCAGCTAAATGGAATTCAGCCATCATTCTTTTAATTATTTACACATGTGCTTTTCCTGCTGACATGTCAAAATGTCTTCTGTGAAAAAGTTTATTCTTCCTATTGGATTATAGAACAAAGTCTGTCTGACAATAATTTCATTAAAATAAAGAGCAAATGAATGAACTCGACTGAACAAAACCTCTCTCTACTGTCAACAGAACCCATTTATCTTTACAGAAAGGATTTCAAATTTCTGGCCATAGACAAATACATTACAAATTTAAAAAATCAGCAGGAAGTATTTTTTGTAGGAACAAAACCCACTGTTCACAATAGTAGTGGTTAAAATGTTATGTTTAACCCTCAATAAATGAAAACAACAGGTGCCTTTTAGGACACATTATGGTCATTTTTGATCACGGTGATGATACATTTTTGTATCACAAAATGTTGCCATCAATTGTGTCACTCCTAATCAAAGTTTTTAGAAAATATAGACAAGTGTGAACAACATCCAATTATTTTAACAAACTTTATTCAATATTACGATACACCGAAAAGAGAAAAACAGCAGATTCAGAGAGAAAGTACTTGAGAAAATAATGTTAGGAAACTACTTTTGAAAAAGCAACTTAAAACAAGCAACAGAAAAACAACAGACAAAGACAGTAAAATGTTACTTCCTGACAGGCTGGCACTCAGGACAGAAGCATTAACATCAAAGCGTAGGACAGAGAGAGACGAGTACCAACACATACACCATTTCACTGAGCAGCTGAATAGTCAGTGAGACAAACACCTTCAGCTGCTTTTCAAACATACTGTCATTATATTGATTCAAATGTAGGCCACACACAGGGTTTGAAGTATAATGGGCACACTGTATGAGTGTTGGACTGGATCTTGTGTGAGCAGGACCAAATGATGGACTGCATGTTTAATCCAGGACATTGCAGCACAATCACTCTCTGATGTTTGAAACTAATAAAAAAAAACAACTGTTCATTTAAATGATTGTCACATCGCCAAACCAGTGTCTCGTGCATTACCCTTACAATTGTGCTGTTTTAAAATGACATTCAGTGCAGCAGAATATAATCTCAGTTAATGTATGTGGACATTAACATCAGTGTAGGTCTATATGCATCCTGTTGTCTGACAGTGGTGCCTATAGCAAGTTATCCATTCTTCCAGTGTTACAAGTCATTTTATTCTAATTCTCCATTTTACATTTCTAAGCAGTATTGTTCCCTTTGGAATACTTTGTCCAATTTCCTGTGTTGAACTTGGAACCAAACCTAAACCAACCTCAAAAAAGTTGTGTTTTATTACACATTTAGCTCTGAAGGGTTTTTAATGTAAACAGTTACAGTCAGTGTTTGCGTTTGCCCCTGATGCAGCATGTGCACTGACTCAAACACAATTCATCAAGGAATTCAGTGACATTTGTAAAAAGCTCTGCTGGAAACAAAATAAACGATTTACATGTTTTACACTTACATGTCCTCTGTTAAGTTATGGCTTTTCCATTTCAAGGGTGTCTGTAACAAGTAAATCTACATTCCAGCAATATAACACAAATCTGTGTGTCACAAAATGATGGAGAAAAAGAAAAGGTAAGCAACACCAGTAGAATCATTTAAGGCTGGATTTTCTACATAAATGTGTTATAAAAACTGCAACACCGTAAGCACGATGAAGCAATCAATCACACTTGAAGTGAAGATGAAGTGAAACAGAATGAGGAAGTCACTCCACAAAACACATATCTACTGCAACACATTTGCTAAAAATAATATAAATTACTACAGTTCCACATTCAATCAACCGTTTCCTACGTGCTACATATATTTAATGCCCCTGTTTGTTACATAGACAGTAGTAGAAATAAAAAAGCTTTACAGACACTTGGCAAATATTTCTAACGAGAGGAGATGATCCCAGTTAGGAAATAGGAGGCTATAAAAAAATACTGCATGCAGAGGAAACTCTCCATACAAGGTTAAGATACCATGGAATTAAAGGAAAAGCTTGATGCCCAAAGAGAATATATTTATAGAGAAAGTTTAAGAATTTAATATATGAAAAATATGAAACCTATAAATACACCAGACTTTCTACAAAAAGAGACTTTAAAGGCTTCATAAAACATTCATGCATATTGTACAAATGACTATGAAATTGTGCATGCCTTGTACCATTAACTGTAAATGTTCTCAGAATTGTTATGTGAAAAGCTGCTTTTGCCTTTTGCGGGTGAAAATCAGCAGCTTGGTAGCTTTTCTCTGCAACCCCTGTTCTAAATTTTAACTCATAGTCACCATTTCATATTTGTCCTGAACGTTGTTCTCCTGTTTTTCAGGCTCAGGGTGGTGCAACTCGATGAAGAGAAAGTAAACGCCTGCTCCAACTGCTCCGCCCACCATGGGCCCTGCCACAGGGATCCACCACCAGCAACCTCCAGCTCTGCAGTGAAATACCAATGAATCATTTTGACAACTGCTTTTTGTTGCTGCAAGTTTCGATGAAAAGATTGACACCTCTCTCATTTCTGCACGATAAATGTAAGGCTACAGCCAGCAGCCAGTTAGCTTATCTTAGCCCAAAGACTGGAGACAGGGGAAAACAGCTAACCTGGCTCTCTCCAAATGTAACATTATCTGCCTACTAGCACATCTAAAGTTCACAAATAAACATGTGATATCTCGTTTGTTTCAACCTGTACAAAAAGCAAAGCGTAAAAATAACACATGGTTTTACAGTTGGTTATTTATACTTTTTGGCCCATCACAGTAACTTCCCGGAGGCTCCATTGGTCATGTTGACGACAGTCTAGGAAGTCACAAGTCTTTGTGCTAAACTAAGCTAAACTAATTAGCTGCTGGCAATAACTTTATATTTACGTACAGACATAAGTTACTCTGATCATACTATTGCATAAGTGTATTCCCCAAAATTTCAATTTTTTTATTACCTTGAATGGTAGACTTTGGCTGACATGAGGCATGAACCATGTTGGTTTGTTTTACAGACATGATAAGTTTAGGATATAGCTGGGCACATACTAGATACTAAAGGTCAGGATATCTTGACCTCTGCTGCTTTACTTTTGACATTATTTTATTAATCTTTGTCCAGTTCTATTCAAATCTAATATTAAATTGCTGCAGTTCTTTTTGTTAATGAAATAATGTACACAGGCGTTCCAGTCTACATGTTTACGTTAGTATCATCCTGTCTGAGGTGAGTTATATGCAGTTATCCCAGATTACAGTAAAGTCTTAAGGAGCTCTGTATGTTAGACCTACTGCATGTGTCCTCATTCTCACTCTGGCTGACCTCAGACAGGGAGATTAGAGTCCTGCTGGTCAATGTGGCTGTCAGAAGCCTTTACTGCAGGTGAAAGGGCTGAGGCACAGGCCTGAAAGCAAACAAGTGTCTAAGCAGGTCATCTTTCTCTCCTGAAAGTATTCAGGAAGTAGACTAGAGGAGGGAGGTGGTTGGATTATAGACTTTAATCTATGGCCACAGCTAAAATGATCAAGCCGGGAGACAGACACACAGTGGGTCACATTAACACCATGTGGACATTGAATGGAGCCAAGTGCTGCCCTTCACACTCAATGCTAAAAAGGACTATAGTGCACAGAAATCTGTTTTGCATTTGTAGCTGCTTTGTTTATACCATGAATGTAAAAGATTATATTAGATTTAAATAAATACTTCATGCATGATAGCACCATGGGCTTATATGTGCATAAAATAAATATTGCTATATTTGTATAGTGATAGGAGCCACCTGATGATTGTTAAAGCTGTTGTATGGGGACATAAAGCATCAGAAGCTGTATCTTCCCCGTAGCGAGCCCTCGAACTGCCTTCAACGTTATTTTCAAGATAAATTGTATTGAACAGCCTTCTAACTTAGGTCTGTGCTTATATTACATAAATAATAGCACCATCTTTTGAGCACCTTAAAGACATTCTGGTGAACTATTAATCATCTTAGTAGAAAACAACATTGTTTTCAGCAAGGACAGCATTGGCTTCATTTGAACAAATTGGTGAAACATGGACAAACCACTGTGTCAAACCAAACGTTTCATGGAACCATCTGGAAACTCTGAGCCTACAGTATCTCATTGACTTCATTGGTTAGTTAGAAAGCTGCTACTTAGTTGGGAAGGTGGCGGGGGTGAATGAGATCAACCCCTGAAATGCTAACAGCTTTGGATATTTTAGGGTCCAACAGTTAACATGCTTTTTCAATATATTGGCAAAGGGCCTCTGAATTGGCTGACCAAACAACCAACATGGTCATCCTCAGAGACAGAGCCAGAGGAAAGTGTAACAACTTCCCAAGGGATCGCACTACTTTACCTCAGTAAAGCTTAAATCAAGATACTGGCAAGTAGACTCCACTTAGTAAAACTCAGGAAGATCTCTGGCAACTGTCTCCATGTCAACAGTGAATCAATATTTTAGACAGTCGAGAGGTCATATGAATTAGCTTTTTCGGAAATGATCCCTGCATGCAAAGTCTGCTGTCGTGAGCCTTTCAGTTTATATACATGTAGTGCGGCCGCTTTGTTTACATTCTTGCCAAAGTCCAAAGTGAAAGTAAGAGAGGGATGCACCTTGTCCCCTCTCCTGACAGTACATGGCACATTTGCTATGTGATCTCTTCTGCTATCACTGAATAAAAGGAAGAGAATCGGTAATGAACCAAAGCCTCAGATTTACAGGTGTTAAAGGCACCATGTGGTGATCATGAAAACAAACACTTGTGTTTTCAATCAGTGTTCCTCAGCAGAACACATTGTGAGGCTGAACAAGCTGTGGTGATGTTGAATGATGTTCCTTCCTAATAAAACATCTGCAAACCCAGTTTTTTGAATATTTGGTCACCAGCATTGGGAACATGCATGTTTGCTAACTTTAAAAAATATCTCCCCTGCCTCTGCTGGGGCATTGCTACGTGTATTAGGCACATCACAGCCACCAGCTGTCAATCAGTGGCGTGACACAATCGGCAGATATGTATATTGCCACACCCACGTGTACGTGCATGTACCAGTGTATCTTCATGCGTGGGCTAATAGAGTATGTGATACAAACACTGTATTGCTCAACTGCACCACAAGTGATCAAACCTTGAATGAAATACCTTTAATCAGGAAAGATTTTACACCTCAGGTTTTGGTTTTTAAAAAACTACATAGTCTTTAAAGTGGCTATAATTGATATTTTTATAAATATCAGTATACTTACATTAATTAGGGAAGAAACACGACTCAGAATGAATTAATTTAGAAAAACAAAACAAACTAAGAACAGGAACAGCTCAGATGAGAATTAAAGGGAGAAAGAGAGACTGAGGAACATTCAATTGTGCCATTTCAGTAATGAAGCAGTGAATATTTCATATTTATGTGCATGGAATCTGTTCACCTGTTCACTTGTCCCTTTTTCAAAATGCAGGAAATACATGCATGGTCTTTGAAATATTAATTCAGACTGTCAAGAGAGCAGAGATGGAGCTACAAACACTTCTCTTCATGTGGGTCAGGATGAGCTGCCACTTGGTTAAACTCAAAGTCTCTTACATCACACATCTACTACGTCTAAGGCACTAAGGAGAGTGAGGGCAGCCTTAAATAATGGACTCCAAGCTCTCTCGGGCAGGCAGCTCAGAAATAAAATCTTCTGTTTTCTCATGAATCTTCCTGATAATAATCCCAGTTTAAGAAAAAACTTTTAAACTCTCCCTCTCATAGTTGCATTTTTCAAAGACTGTACTTTGCGGGCAATAACATGCACCTTTTTATTTCTACATCAGTTATATTACCTGAATACTTCCATACCCCACCCAGCCACGGCTGTGAAGAACCGTGGGCTGAGGTCTCGTGCCGGGTTGATTGGATAGCCGCAGTTCAGACCCATGGACACTCCAATGGCCATGATGATCAGGCCGATGCACAGAGGCTCCATGCCTTTTGGAGCGCCGATATTCTTCCTGTCAGTGATGGCGAGGATGCACAGGATCAACGCCGCAGTTGCAATTACCTTGAGAAGAAAAGCATCGGGCAATTAGCATAACATCCGTTATATTCACAAAATTCAAGACTACAGCAACACATACATTTTCATGTTGTTTGTTGTTGTTGTTTTCGAGAGGATGTTTTTGAGTTACCTAATCTCCTGTGGTGACCTGTGCCCTGTGTTGTGTTGTGTAAGCTTATAATGGGGCTTCCCCTTTACCCTGATTTCAGTGTGTATAAGGCAGCTTTACTATATAGCACCATGTGGCTGTTTATTAAGACACACGAGTGTCTAGTATAATTAATGTCTATTACATATGAAACATATGTTTATTTTGTATAATTTTACAGATCCTAATTTGACCGCTTAAAGACACATGATGCAAATGCCCATTACCAAATATCAAAACTCACCATTTTAACCTGCTATTACTCATTACTTAAATTCATTGACGGGTCTCTTCATAACTCGTGATAATTAACTAAAAGTTCATTTTTTATGTTTCTGATGTTTGTTTACATCAGTATTGCTTGTAAACATTGGTGTAAATTAAGGCTTTATTTTGAAATATAATCAGTAAAGTAAAAACAAAAGACTGATTAGACCTTTACACTGCCTTCACAAACACACGACCTAAGATGTGCATTTCACCTTTTAGACATCCAGAACAGATGGAAGTTATTCTTAGCATTAGAGTAGAATTGTTCATTCAGCAAAAAACAACTCACTTTGTCCATATATGCTTATATTCATGCCCATGACTGCACTAAATGCATGCTCACATGCATCACTGTATGCTCTTGGGGCTTCCATATAAAAAGAGACAAAAGCCCTTTAAAGCTAACAACTTTAATATAAGATGTTTTCCTTTTGTGTTATCTGTGTAAATGATTATTATCCATGTAGACACAGTTTTTTTCATCATCATGATACTATGATGATGATATGATGATATAATGATTTACCTTGACACATATATTTTATTTTAGAGCAAATTGCTTATAAATCACAAGTTGGTCTTAAGCCCTACCTGATCAACAAACCCATTTAGGACTGAGAGGTGTTTTGCAGGATAAGATGCAAATATGGTGGCTGTGGCATTTGTACCAGTAACAATAAATTCTCCATTGGTATAGTCCATCAAAGCATCTGTGGAAAAGAAAATACAATAAAGATAAGCGACAATTTTATGCAATTATCACTAACAAGCTGCTTTAATATTTGTGTTTTTTTTACATTAGACATAAAAACAGTAGCCAATTATGATTGCAGGAGCACATTTGTTTTCATCAAAGACAAGCAGGAAGTTAGCCGCATAACCTCACTTCAGTCAATGTTTCAGACTTTCAGACAGAATTCTTGGTTCCATCCGGAAAGTTACCCAGATAACCTAAAATTCTGCTTTCTCAGACAGTTCTCTGGTAGTGATGGCATTTACACATTCACACCCACCATAATAAACCCCATAGACAGCACAGGATCCAGCAAAAGCCCCCAGGAATTGTGCCACCACGTACACAGGGAACTTCTTCAGAGGTAGCTTCCCCAGGATAACCATGGCCAGAGAGACTGCTGGGTTCACATGGGCTCCTGGAACAATGCAACAAAAAAGATAAACAAAATCAAGTAACATTGGAATAAGATTCACCTAAAACATAATAGAAAAAAACATATTTTGAAAAGAAGAGAAGAAGAATAACAATTGGAGGTGACAAAAAGTACCAACATTTATGACTCAAAACAAATATCCAATTAGGGCTGTAACTAAAGATTATTTTCACTATCACTTAATCTGCCTATTATTTTATAAATTAATAGTTTATTGCCTAAAGCCCTGTCTGACCAACAGTCCAAAACCCGAAGCCATTCAGTTTATTATCACATAAGACAAAGTAAATCAACAAGTCCCCACATTTGAGAAGCTGGAACCAGCAAACATTTGGTATACCTGTGTGCGTTCTAGAGAATTCATTTTGTGGCAAACCACCTCTCCTTTGTTTTTGAATCCCTGTAAGGGTGGAATTTTTCTTGAGTTATTTAATCTGTTGATCTAGTGCCAGAGGGGCCTAGTTTTGTGTTTCGTTTCAACCATCTGTTATGTTGCAGATCCCGCACAGTAGGGGAGAGAAGCCATTTTGTTTATTTTGTCCATCTTTTCTCCTGTTTTTGGAAATAGGGAGTTAGGTAAGAAACCCTATATATTCTTTCATATTGTGTTTGTGTAGGTAAGCTAGCTGGGGGTCCTTATAGTACTTTCTGTTTGTTATTTTGGCAGTGCTCTCCCTGAAGATAACTGTGCTCGTTATTTGAATAAACCTTTTGTTTGGACAGCAAATTCTGGTGTTGGGTATTTTCTTTTTTTGTGTGCTACGCTCTGGGAAACCCTAGACGGGGCATAACAATGATAAATGATAACCAAAATAGTTGCACATTACAATATTTATAATTGATTAACTGAGTAATCGTTTCAGCTCTAAATCAAACGTCAAACATCTGTGACCAGGCTGAAAAGGATGACCTAGCCAAGCAAGTCTTGTGTCGTCTCTTAAGAGACAAAGTGAGCTGAGTTCAGTGGATTGAAAAGGTCAGTGGCAGGCTATCTGATCATTTAGTTTTTGTGTTCAAACCCTCTGGTGGTCATTCGTTCACTATATTTTTAAACAAAGAGCTCTGGGCTTGGGTGCCTGTTTTTCTTCCTTCTACATTGTCCCTAAGAGGCGTGTGTTTGAACACATTCCAGCCAAATGTTACTGGGTCGTGATGGCAGTGTGGGGTCACTTATTGAACACTCTGGGATCCTGGCTTTGACCTCTCTGTGGTAACACCACTGGGGGTATCAGCCATGCGCCCATTGTTAATCTCCCCATCCTGTTCACAAACACTGACCACGACAACCAGCCAGACCTGCCTGTCTGAATTGCATCTGACATAATCTGCCCGAATCTGCTTAAGGCACACGTAGACTGCAGGTCATTAGAGTGACCATGATGTGTTACACTTACGGTACACTGTCATCTAAAATCTGAGACTACAAAGTGAAAACAATTGTGTTTTCTTCTCCCATGGGGCCGGGCTTGTCACACCTGACCCCCCTCCTCTCCAGAGACCCATGCCCCAGTAAAGCTCATTAGTCCAATACCTATGATCATCTTCAGAGATGTCGTTGGACAGAAGCTTCCCACTGAGCTGTGGACCCCGGGGCTGAATGGCCCAGTCATGCAGCAAAAGCTCTCCATATATTAACCTCCCTGTCCTCAAGCTTTTATGCTATTCCTCTGAAGCTTTACAACTCTTCTCATTAAACACGTAGCACAAGTAACACTGTAACATGATCACAACAACCATCCTAAACAAGATAGAGATTACATGTTTCGCTGTGCTTTTTTGCATTCTCTATAAAACTGAAATTTCTCTCAGAATAATTTTAAATCTCTTCAATACAAAGAATATATTATTTATCCAAATCACTGACGAATTAAAACATACTGATATGGGTGAATTTGTGCCATCCTGGGACTGTTTAGTTAGGAATACAAAGTCGGTATTACAAGGACATTTCCTCTGGGCTTAGAGGAATAGTTCAACATGCTGGGAAATATATATTTGCTTTCTTGCAGAGAGGCCAAAAATGTCAGTGAAAATAGCAGCTGGTTAGCTTAGCTTAGCGCAAAGACTGGAAACAGGGGGAAACAGCTAGCCTGGTTGTCTGAAGGTAATAAAACACACCAACCATGGTCTCTAAAAGTCACTAATTAATATGTTAAGTGTTGTTTAATCTGTACAAAAAGTGTTCAAACAACCCCCTGACAATTTCTTGGCCGGAATCAGTAACTTTCTGGAATCTTAACTGGTTGCATGGCAACTGCTCAGAGCCAAGAAATAGTTGAACACATAGACATTAAATCGTCATTTTCACACTTCGGTTTAAGACCTAACTGGGTTAATTAATAAGCTTTAGGGATGCTGGTAGGTGTAGCTGATTAGCTCTGGTAGCTGCCCCCTCCCCCAATTTCTAGTCTTTATGCTAAGCTAAGCTAAGCTAAGTTAACTATTTGCTGATGGTAGCAAATAATTTAAAGCATAATAATTTAACAGACAGATATGACCCAATAAGTGTATTTCAAACTATCGTATTAAGCAGTTATAATGCAGACAGATGCAGAAACATTTATATGATCTCTTCCCTCTGCTTCGTGAACACAACAAATCACAAAGCCTGCACAATGCAACCCTCGACATAATAAATCCCTTGATTGCTGATTATTGGACACCCATTTTGGCTCAGCACAGTGACATTTAACTATCCCTGTCAGGGCTGGCAACACACAGAGGGCTCATCTTGCTGTAATCCTTGAGGAATGTACATTTGGACATCAGGACACAAAATCTCCAGCCCTCAAGCACACAAACACCACTCTTATACTGGAAACCAGCCCACTAGAGAGGGTAATTAAATAATAGCACTTAGTTTACCACATTTCCCCATTAGCATCACTAATTCTTGTTTTCTAGACCACAAAGAGGTTACTTTATGTTGAATGTTCTCCATTATGTAACATTGCAAGCCCATAACAAAGGGTTACACTGGTCATCATAGACCTTTACTTTATGTAGATCAGTAAGCTAATGCAATGAAGCATCTGTAAAAAATGCAGCCTGATAGATTTCTTTTATGCAGAGGTTTTTCATGTAAATAGACGAGGATAACAGTGACACAGAGTAACCCGGAGGAGAGAGTTGTTGTGCTGTAAGAGCAAAGAGATGGCAAGACATCCATGACCAAAGATCACATCTCCAGCACAAACACTGAGTGATGACCTTTGTTACCCGCATGTGTTTGTAGCTTTTTGTAGGCTGATATATGCAATAATTATATGTTTTCCTTGTTTTTCTTTCACTGAGAAGCCCGGAGAGAATTACTGAACTAATGAGAAAGCATTTTTGTCATTAATGTCAACATGCAATTAGTCACAAAACAATTAATCAATGGTCAGAAAATTAACCTGCAACTGTTTTGATAAAGGGATTTTATCAAGCACAAATGCCAAATTTCTCCTTAGATTAAGCTTCTTAATTGTGGAAAGATGTGCTTTTCTCTGTTTCATATCTCCGTAAAGTAAATATCTTTGGGTTTGGGTGGTTGGTCGGACATATAAAGCAAATCAAGACACTAATCTGTAGAATAATCTATTACAGAAAAAGTCATTAGTTGCAAGAGTTGAGTAAGTGGATGATTTACTATTGTGATGAATGTGAGCTGCACATGTGTTCTTACAGTGTGGGCTACTTTTTACCTGACACTCCCCCTGCCATGTAGACGGCCATCATGACACCCAGAGTGAAACCAATGTGGATGGTCAAGGGCTCCCGAAAAGCCCCTTTGCTCAGCACCGTCTGGGCCACTGAACCACATCCAAAGAGCTGGGACACAGACAAGAACAAAAACACAAAGGGTGGAGGTAGAAAGACTCATTGTTTTTAATTATTCCAATTATACCCGCCATTAACACTAGCCTTCTTGTCCACCAACAGCCTGCAACTGCCACAGTCAATTTGTCCAACTTGAAGCTCGGAAAAATAATTATTAGGTAAAAGGCAGAAGTAATTCAGACAAAAAAAAAAAAGTGTGGAAAGGAGAGCGGTTGTGAGTGTTGTATCACTCTTCTGATGCGGCATCACAGGCATTAAAGTGGAGTCAGAGAGGTGACAGGTGGAGAAACCAGACTAGAAACACATAATTATTGAAAAGCAGGCAGCTCTTTGAAGGAATGACAAGGAAACAGAAAAAAAACTAAGTGAAATGATAATTTGCTATAATTACTATAAACCCATGTTTATTTTTTTCTCAAAACCTCATAATTCAGAGACAATGACTTATTAAAGTTATAATCATTCACATTTTGTGTTACACTGCACTTCTAGAGGAGTTGTGGGGAAGGAAAACACCCCACATCAGCCACATCTTGTAATGATTGTGAGGAGCAAATTACAGCTGAGCACATGAAAGAGAAAGCCTGTTATTCCCAGAATATACTATCTGTTAATAGAAACATCTGAGAGACAGCAGTCAGAGTCCCCGGAGACCCGATTTGACACCTTATTACCATACTGGTTCAGAGCTTTAAAGCAGTGGTTTAAGCATCATGACAGGTGCAGAGGGAGGTACTCACTATTAGGACAAATATCCCCAGAAATTCCGCCAGGAACTCCTTAAAGATGTCCCGCCTCAGGCTAAATCTCTCCTTCATCTTCCTCTTGCTTATGTTTTCCATTTTTCCCCCTGCGGTTCCTAGATGTCTTCCTCCGACCAGAACAAACAGCTAACAAGTACGAGGGAGTCTCTGTGTAATTGTCGGCGCAGGTTGCCGCCTCCCACTCCGTGCGCTCGGACCGTGAAGTCCTCGGCCGGCAAACAGGCTCGTTAAGCTCTGCGTCTATTTCCCTTTATAACCACAAGGGGTCTACTTTTTATTAGAAATAGGCCTGTGGCATCCAGGTGATTGCAGACACCCAGACTCAACAGTAGCTGAAAGTATTGGTTTGGATATTGTTTGCATTAAAAAAAATGTTTTTGAGACACACAAATAAGAATAAATTAGGCTGCACATTGGAGAAGGATATTGTAAAATGCCATTATCCAAAAATAAATTTGAGCACCTTTCATATGCTGCTTTGGCAATAAAACCATGAAATATACGGTAAAACAAGAATTTAAACCCAAAGGATATTTTAGTAGATCACTAAAATCACAGTCATGAGCCTCACGGACCAGCAATACGTGAATAAATAAGAAAGACAGGAAAACAACTCTGACTTATGATTCATAGCTTGAAAGTCTCAAATGTCTCTAACACTTATATTAACTTCAAACACTTTTCTTATCACAAAATGTAGGTCATATTGTTTCATTTAAAGTTAGGCAGATAGCACTTTGCTGTGAAAACATGACATATAAAGTTCTTTTAACTTTGCATTCTGAGGTTCAACAGACAATATAGGAGTAAGGAGAATATTTAAAATATATGCTTGGCTCAGTGCAAATACAAAACAATTATGCACTTCTTTCAAGTAAAAAAAAAAAAACTTTTAAAACTAACAGAACTTTATGTAAATAATAATCCATTTAAATAAATCACAGACTATTGTGGCCCTATACTGTTTTCAAATGCAATTATAATTGTCTCAATTCAGATAAAAACTTCACTTGTTAGTTTTAGATGATAAAAAAATGTATCAATTTAAAATGATGTAGGTGTGTATAGCTTTGTTTCATTGTAGCATTTTAAACATTTCGATATCAACAAACATTATCTTAATAAATTGGGAAAACTAGTCCACATGAAGAGTTAGTTTTGGACAGACTTTTTTGAAACCTTTATGTAAAAAAGTTTTTTAAACTATATGTAGGTTTAAAAGTGCCACGTGATTTTTTTTTAAATAAAGATGGCAAAATGTGTTAATGGAAGTAATTCGCCAGAGAACTATATAGATTGATTTTATAGATTGATTTATATATATTATTTATATAGCGAGTGTCGCTTATCACACGCTTTGTTTCCCTCTAGGCAACATTTTCCCACCCGTAAAGGGTGTTCTACATAATGGCCTGTTACGTGTTTGGGTTACATCACATAACCAGGTAGCGGATGTGAGACAATCTGCCAGAAAACAACCACGTTAAGCTTTACACGACATCCTATCGCATTTTGTTGTTTGCTTATTCAATCTCTTTACAGAACTTTTGTTGACAAACAACAACAAGAAATGGCGAAATTACAACTCTCTAAAAACGCCCCCATTTATTCTTACTCTGTTTACAACTGTAGCTCCTTGCATTTCTGGCATTGAAAAAAACTTTTTTTGTTGCCACAAAGAAAGTTTGCAGCGTTTTCTCACTCACCTTTCTTCGTGCAGCTGCTGTGGTCCCACTTCTCCCAGTCAACTCATCAACCATCACATGTCCAATTATCTCGTCTTTCCCCTCATTGTTGTTACAATCACCATCCCACGTATCTTATTAAACCGCTCTTTGTAAATACTGTTAAAACTTGAATGTGTGAGTGAGTCTGGAACGTGGATCCGAGACCCACTTCTTCCAACAGAGGGAGCTCCATGAATACATTTGAACCGCGGCTGAAGTTGATCGCGCCGTCTCCCCGGTGTGTCTTATCTTCCGTTCGCTGTGCTCCGTGAAAAGGTGAGGCGACAGGCTGCGGATGGGATGTTTTGAATGCATTAATCAATGTCACCGTTTTCTGGCACGTCCTCTTTGATGTGAAAGAGACACTTTGAGAGTGTCGCCCATGCTGTGAGAAAAGGCTGATGTGCTGATGGAGAAACAGCATCCTCCGGGGATTTGCAAATGATGGGCCTACATCTGTCTCCGCACTCCTTTGTCCTGTCAAGAGGCTCAAGATTATGAAATCTCACATTTAAAGGCCCCTCGGGCTCGTTGAGGAGATTAACTTGAATTAAATGACCACTCGTACGTGTCTCTCTTGATTCATCTGCTATGTCTTGAATCCACAGTCTATGCATCTCAAAGAAATCCTTCTGATTTTCCTTTTAACTGTTCCCTGAGTGCCCTCATGAATGTGTGAGGAAGTGCAGTTGTTGTGGATGTGTTAATACATGCGTGGATTTGCTTTAATTTCCTTACAGTTTTCGGAGACAGGCTCGCTCACTGCTAATTGGTGGATGTTTATTGGGAGTCTTTAAAGGAGGCGCTGGAAAGAATTATCACCTGCAGGACAAATCTCTGCCAACAACACCCCAGCAAGTAGCAGCAACCCCTCTAGTCCGCATTTACATAACATCTTAGACCGTGTGGAGGTTGTGATAGGCAAATACTGGCCGAGGAAGGTAGTTTGACACCTTTAGGTCACTTAGGAAATGGTTAATGATGTAAAGAATGTGGGGTTATATTTTCAGTACAGAGTAAATATGCCTTTGTGGAGAAGTTGTTTTGTTTCTAAGACCAAGAATGAAGTCCTTAAAGTGTTCAGAAAAATGGAAAATGTGCTGATGAAGGTCGTGTGATACCATCCAGAAGTCCAGAACAGCTACTAAATGGCCCTCATGGTGAGATTGTTCTGTCAAATAAAAAGTCAGTAGGCTTCATTAGTCTATTGTGCTTTAGTACGTTTTTGGAACTATAGTTTGTTTGTTTATAAACCATTTTGCAAAACAGGTCATTTGTAATTTAAAACGTACATATAGACGTTATATATATATATATATATATATATATATATATTGTTGAGTTCAGATAAAACCTCCATTAACATAACGATCAACACCACCCTCTTTTGAGATCTCATGGCACTATGTTTTGATAATCTTAGAGTTGTAAGAGTAGGTTTGTGTGTGTAAAACTAGGACTTATATAGGCACAGAGAAGCGTCGCGCTCTTGGTGAGTTAAAGCACTAGAAACGGAGTGTACCGGGAGTGTGAGGTGGGTGGGGTGGATGCCTTTCTCCTCCTTAACAAGCGTGGCTGAGATCGTTTATGTAAATGTGAATTTAATTTTCAAAAGGACGGCCCTTTTCTCTGCCCAATGAAAACGAACCGCGGCTGACACCTGGCTATAAACCCAGGAAGGAACCCAAAGTCCTAATCAGAAATCTGTTGAAAAAACCCCAGAGAGGCGCAGCAGGCAAGACGAGTGGAGAGACGTCCGTGATGACTTCAAGTATGATCGAGATCCCCGGAGAGGTGAAGAGCGACCCCGCGGCTCTCATGGCATCCCTCCAGCTGATGCCCTCACCGGTGCCCAACCCGGAGATCAAGTACACCAAGGTCTGTTTCTCTCTGCACTCCGCAGTCGAGCGGCTATTTTTTGCGCGTAACGACTCCGCTTCAACTAGTAGGTCAGACTATTGTAGCCTATCTTTAACCAAAACTTTTAGTTTGAACTAATCTTTTTTGTGCACCAGCAGCCGAAGCTCCGGTATCAGACCGTGTAGCTCTCGCGCGGCCGAAGCTGACAAACTTCTCCGAACAAAACTTTCCTAACCAGTCCAGTGAACAGACCCGATACGCTGACGAGTGCACATTTGAATGTCCCGAGGAGTTGTTCTTTTCTGCGTCCACGTGCTCAGTGTAGCTCAGCATTAAATGATCAATAAGTCTTGAAGAAGATCATTTAAAGAAACAGATATAAGACATACAACGGTTTATGAATAGTAGACTACCGGTTTGTGTGTGTGTGTGTGTTTTCTTGGTCTCACTTTGCTTGAAAAAAAAAAGTAAATATTTACATTTTCAAATGTGAGTCATTGCACAAACATGAGCTTATGATAAAGACTGATAATTCATTTTGCATATAATTTGGACCAGTTTTAATTACACATGCTACAAAATAAGGCGCAATGAAGTATTTATAAGGGCGTGTCATAGTTTGAGCTTGTGTCTTAAAGTGTCTTAAAAATCATATAACACTGAATCACGTGGACAATTAATTACTATTATTATATTTTTTTACTATGTATTCCACATTGCATCTGAGGTGCAGTCCAACACAGGCCAACATCCTTTCAGGTCACTTGCCAATTCATAAAATTTATTTTTTTAAATTAAAGTTGCCTAAAAAAGAGATAGACAGAAAGTAATTATAGAGATACTTATCAAATTAAAATATTGCAAGATTGGAACCAAATGTCCCTTTTTTTGTGTTTCCATTATGATTATTATGTTTCACTTCAGTAGCGTTTTGTAATATTCAATGACTGGTTAAGTTCTTAATTTACTTGATGCTAGAGTTAAGTGGCAAAGGCTGAGTTTGTGTGTTAACAAAATAGCCCAATTCTTTCTGCCTGAGCTTAAAGTATTTTCTTTCAATGGCATCAGCAATCTCAGCAATGTACACTACACACAGGTCAGTCAAGTCCAAAGAAATGGCAGTAATTTAAATCAGACATTGTCTCATTATTTTACATCAGTAAGTTTATGTTTTCGTGTCGCCAGAGAACAAATGTGTTATCAGAGCAGTGTGTGGATTATTGTACAGTCAGATGTGTGTGGGTGGGAGAAAAGGGGAAGCAGGAATAGCTGAAGAAAGGAGCTTCAGTCAAACAAAGAACTTTATCTGAGGCATGAAACAAGTCATGTTGAAGATACGACCAGGATACTGCATGTTAATCCTATATTCTGTAGTGAAGCGCTTCAATATTTTGTCTACATGATAAATAAATAACAGTTTGTGCTTTGAATGTAAGTCTTGAGCCAGTTACACACATGTTGAAAATAGTTCTCATATGTGATGTGTTGCTGCCTGTTTGATAAAATCTCTGCAATGTCTTGATATTTTATTTTTATTTTTATTTTTTATGTATGCATATATATGTAGTAACAGATCAGGTCCATCCCTATGATGTTCACTGGGTGGTCAACAATACAAGTGTTTTTATAATTGTGAGAATAAAGGGCACATCTCATAGAGGAGAGATTAATGATAGCGTGGTATAAGTTCAATCAGTGCTATAACCGCTCTGTGTTAACACATACCTCAGTGTTTTAAGAGCAAAGGGCAAGCTGCTGCTGCACCATAAAGAGGACAGTGCATGTTGCATATGGCTCTGTCGTGTCTGGAAGCTTTCCATTCCCTCACGGAGTTAAAAGGGGTGGACGCAACGGTGTACAGGAGGAAATTTTAGGGAGCGACTTGGTGAATTAACCCCCAGGAATTCGGATCATCCAGTCCCTGTTGGTTTGGTGGACATAGGGGGCAGAAGGGCCCTGATTTATGGGGACCCCTGGCGTGGGCTCTCCTCACACCCTGTTCCTGTTCTCCACCCCACTGACTGCAAGCGAAACAACCAACACTGTTCTCTGGCCTGCAGGGCGTGTGGATGGAGCTGCAAGCTTCCAGACAGACTTTCCTCAGACATTGTTTTTACACTGATGTGCTCAACTTTTCTGCATTATAAAGGCAATATTAAGCTTTCTATAACTTACATAAAAACTCAAAAATCTTCAAATTTTGGTTATTAGGTCAACTTGACAATTTTTTCTTTTGCAATACAAAGATTACATCTGAGCAACCCTGGAAACAGAGATATGGCTGATACGGTATCAGTACCTAACAGGTTTACTTCTACAACAGGGAAGCATGTCATAAAAAAAGGGTTATTGCAATCAAGGTTTGCCCCTTGTCCTCTTCACCGACTCATGAATACAGACAAAGACATGTTGATTGTACCATTAAAGTTACCTTCCTCCTTCTTCCTTCTGTATATAAGATTGGAGCTATTGATATCCTTATAAGCAGAATTTGTAGTTTTCACACACCCTTTCCCCTGTATCCAAAAGCATGGAGAAGAAAGCTGTCTCTCTGTCGTCCTATCCCCTACCCCCCAATTTCCATCGCTAGAAGGCTCCAATAGCTGGGTTACAAGACAGAAACAGTTTAAAGGTTGATAGGACCACGAAGGAAGCCATAAAGAAGAGAGCCGTGATAGCTTTGTATTGATGTTTTCCACTTGTGGTAGAAGTGCAGAAGAGAGACTCTGTTTAATGAATAATTAAGACAACTGCTCTTTTTTTAGTGAATGATACTTCTGGCTGCTTTTGCTTTGAAGGAACAGTCTGTAAAACGTGTGTGTGTGCGTGCAAGTGAAAGTATGAGAACATGATCCACAAAAGTTCATGTAAAGCTTTAACAAATAATTGCAGCTTAGCTGACTGACAAGAATGTATATGCAAAAAACTGTGGTTTGTAGATCCTATGCGTTTTTACTGTAGCTTGATTCTTTGATAGGGTAATGACAGAAAATGCAGTGGAGTTGCAGATCTTTTAAAGAAATTGACAGTTTCACACATTTTCTTTGTTGCTTTGCTCATTGTGGCACCGTCAACGTGCAGAATCTGTGCAGAACTTGTGCAGAACCTGTCTGCCGAAGACCTGTGTGTTTGTACAGCAGTCTATGCAGAGACATCCGCTCAGTTTGGATGAATAAGAGGGTCCATCAATCTGTCACTGATTGAGATAGCACAGATGGAGGCTTGGGGCTCCCCAATGCTAGGTGCTGTCCACCGGGGTGTAAATTATGACCCTGTCTCACTGTGTGGGTTAGTGGCCCTGCCTCGCCAGAGCCTGACCTGCAGTTCTGGAGTTTTTCACTTCAAAACCACCATCTTACTGTGATCAAGATCAAACAGAACCAAAGTTGGGGGATACTGTTCGACTAAATGATTTATTACAATGAGCACAGCCAGAACTCTCATCCCCCCCTTCTCTGCCGTTGCTTACACAATCTCCCTGTTCGCACACATGGACACAACACATCTCTTTGATTGTGACAGGGTAAGTGTGCACTGCCATTAATATGTCCATTGGTGTGAAATGCCTACTTGTGCAGTGAGTGTAAATTATCATCTTAGCAGACACGTCAACATCATGTCCCCTGTCTCTTAATCACTTTTTAAGGAAGAGCAGTGACAGCGAGGTTACCCTGTTAACTTCCCATACCTTCAGTCTGCGGCCCTCTTGACAAGGAACGTGTAAATCCTTACGGTGTCATTATGAAAAACACTGGGCTTCATAAATCTGTTGGAATAGGCTGTTTCTCCAACGAGCACAGGACACAGCACTGACATGGAAAAGCGTCACATTTCTTTAAAAATTACCTCTTTGTCCACTTATCCCACGAGTAAAACAACTGTTCTTTAAACACTTCATTGACCAGAGATTTAAAGAATGGTTAAGTACACAGGAAACCCATCAAACCTCAGATGTTCAAAGGAAAAAAACACAGTGAGAGGAGTGGTCAGTTTGTTGATTCATGAAAATCAAACTGCATGTAGCCTTTGTTATTTGCTCTGTCTCTTAGCAATTTGAACATTTCATCAAGATTTTTGTTGTTGTTGTTAAGTTCTAAAATATATCGTGATGTATTTTCTGAAAGATTATAGGTTTTTGTTCAGTGATAACACGTTTTCTGGCACTTTGCTCTACGGAAATGGAGTCAAAGTTTTGGGATTCATTGATGCCGATTAGATACATTATTGACTTAACTAACTACTGACTTAAAATAAGGGTTTATTGAGTAAGAATCTGCCCAGAAATGTTGAGCAGATGTAAAAAATGAAATTTAATATCCCATTTGTGAGTTTAAGAAAGGTATTAAGAAGTTAGCATTTGTTTAAGCCTTAAAAAGGCATCAATCTAAACTCCCTGGTGCTCCAGTGACGTGCACAGTCTGCTGTGGTTTCTGACTACTGGTGCGCTAAATGAGTCAAACAACTGAAAAAGTTAATAAGAAGTTGTTTTTGTAATTACAGCCATATGTCAAATTACTGTTTCTCGAATAAAGTCAGAGTCAGAACGAGCAACATGAACCGCTTGCCCACACGCCCAGACGAGACAAAGACGTTTGCCAGTCAGTGACAGCAAGGTCGCCCTGCCAAACCCAGGAGAGCAGGGTGGCATTGTCTGTGGGTGTGTGAATGAAAAACATGAAGGCTCCGTGGTGTCACACATGTGGAGAGGAGTGGGAGAAAAAAACACCAGCTGGTCTCCACTTTCACATGCTCTCCACTCACTCGCAACAGTAGTAATTATAAGACTTTTGAAACACATCCAGAACCAGAGAGGAAATAGAGGTCCTGTGATAGGGGAGGATATTAAACTTCCTGTACAGACGAGTGTTGCAGGTGCCCGGGTAGGATTCGTCTGGCTGTGGAATCTTAGTGTGTTGTGTATAAACAAACATATATATATAAAACCCTCATGCCCCCCCCCCCCAAAAAAAAACCTCCCCTCACACCAACCCACCCCACCTCTTGTCCTCCTCCTCTCTCCACTCTTAAAACAAAAAGACAAGAACTGAGTAGCATTACATGTTCCTTCAGCCACATCTGAGCTGTGAGAAGAAGCATAGAGCCAAACAGATGTTTTGTTGGCTGCAGGTATTTGGGCTTTTCTCACTTCCCATTACAGTTCACTTCTGAAAAATGAATTATCACAAAAAAGCATTCAAAGTTTTGCTATCATGAAAAAACTGACAGACATTTACATCCTCATATTTTACTTGGTGGGAGGTGAGGTCTAACACGTTTTGTAATTGCTGACATTACATTAAAAATTGACCAAATCAGCAAAACAGGCATCACTTTGAAACATGATTTGAAACAACAACAAAAAAATGTTTTTAAACACATTTGTGTACATCATGTCTCATCCTGTGGTTAAACCCATGGCCAGACTCTCTCTGGATGATGTGATTGACAGCTTTTGGAGAAAAGTACTGCGCCCTGTGGCCCACGCAGAAAGTCTTGACCTACATGCTTTACTGCTTAGCTCTAATCCACATCAGGCATCCTCGTTGTGCGTCAGGCTTCACATATCAACATACAACTTCTTTTGTCAGTTGTAATGCTTAGAATGAATACAGCAGTACAACATATTTAAAAGTTAATATTCATTTAAAAGGTGCCCTATAAATGGCTTCATTACAAGAGCAGAAAATAGTTTGTTTTGAAAAGGTCGTCACCATCTCTGGAGTCGTTAACTCTCAAGTACTCACTGGCGTAGCATATTTTTATAAACATGAAACCATCATGTGAAGTGATAGCAACGACACCGCAGGGGAATGGGAAAGAAAACACCAGGCCTATTTGTCATTTGAAAATGTGCACCCTTGCACTCCCTCGTCCAAATGATCCTAAAAGCAATTTTAAGAAACCTTGAGAGTTGATTTACGTCTCGGTCCTGTCATCTTAATCAAGTCTGTGAATGGAACGAAACAAAAGTCTAACACCAGTCCGAGTCCAGAGAGAGGGCCGAGCCAAGCTGCGGCTGACAGTTATCCTTTTCTGGCCCGTGATTTAGGTGGCGGCCTGCTCCACTGTTCTCCTGCTTCATCCGTTCTCCTTTAGCAGCGTCTTGTGAGAGGGGTTACGCCATGCATAAAGCTACCCATGGTCTGCATTCTTGCCTGGACTGTTGAGGCTGTCAGGGGGGTTCCTCTGATTTAGGGCGCCCCACTTCAGTGGCCCCAATAAATTTAAAAACTAATTCAGTGCTCTACAGGACTTTCTGTTTTTGTAGCTGGCCCTCTGCTCCTTATCGTTACTGACAATTTTATGAAGTGCTCTTAATGAGTGTCAGATTAAAGGTGGCCTCTGATGGAAGGCGCCTGAGAAGACTGGGCTGGTGGAGAGAAGCCACTCTGGTCTTGTCTATCTCTATGTGCAGGCCCGTAGCTACCAAGACACCAAGGTCATGTCCTCTGTATAGAGTCTTTTAGAATTTTCTTTATATATCTAATTCTTAAAATGTTCATTTAAAGTGACAAATTGCTAAAACGATTTAGTTATATGGCGTGTTGTGAACAAAGGTTGGCCTCATCTCGCCAGCAGAGCACAGAGAACAGCTCTGGTATTGGTAATATGGATGATACAAATCCTCTTAGATAATTTAAGAACAATTATACAATGTCAATAATAAGGAAGGGCGCTCCGGTCATATAGCCCACCTCTTGAGGCAAGATTGGTCAATGCCATGAACGATAGGCCTGGTTTCCACCTGATCTACACACTCAAAACAACTAACAAGTTACACCACAGGAACACGAGCAGCTACTGCTTTCAAGATCTAACCGCACAAACTATGAACCTATATGCTTTCAAAACGTTACTTGGCAAAAATGTTCAAGGTGGGAAAAAAGCTGATACATTATAATAAAGTTACAACGCACACAATTTTTAGTGGCAGACGTATATCTTTATT
Organism: Nannoperca australis; assembly: GCA_036023655.1. NCBI lineage: Eukaryota > Metazoa > Chordata > Actinopteri > Centrarchiformes > Percichthyidae > Nannoperca > Nannoperca australis. The sequence continues at coordinate 49,184 of JAVQJD010053466.1, read as the reverse complement.
TGGCTAAAACCTCTCCCTTTGCTCTACTACTTTTCTTACTTTTCTTACTTGTGACTTTTAGATTTTGCCTTATTGTTTGAAAGAACGCGAGCGATTTAGGTCAAACCGTGAAAGATACTGCTCCATTAGTTTGACAGTCAAAGTGATTTCGACACAATAAGAAACTGAAGTGAAAAAGAGTCACTTCATAGTCGGCCATGTTCGTGACCTCTGTGGCCTTGTGTGTGTGTGCGAGGCGAAGGCAACGCAGATGAATGAGTCTGTAACGTTTGGTTATGCAGGGTGGTGCTCGCAGATACTGAACACCTTAAACGGCTACGTGTGAGTTATTCGCACGCAGCGTCCACATTGTGCGCTCGCGAGCCGTGGGAATGAGGAGGAGGAGGGAGGCAGAGTGATGAGTCTGCTGCGTCTCCAACCAGTTCTTAGACTCCCTGGCATTTTATACCAACCCGAAAGTAAACACGGCTAACAGTTTACAGCCAATTAAATAGTACTTAAAGCCCGGCGTTTATGGAGGCAAACATGTTGGGGAGTTCAGGGAGACTTAGGCCGGCGAGATACTTGAACCCTGCTCTCGGTGCATCTGAAGTCCTCTAAAGTAGAAGGACGGTAAGAGCATATGTATACACACGGAGATCTGTGCCAGCAGATGTTCTCCTTGCACTCTATCTATCAGGCGGCCTGACAGCCATTAAAAACAGTGTGTGAGCAGAGTAGTCTGCCTAATGGATCTAAACATGTCAGCGAGGAAGGAACGTTTTTTTTGTTTTTTTTTGTTGCTGATTTAACTTGCGAATTTGCGATTTCAGATCACACCTCGCGTTTTGCTCCACTTTCCATCAGCTGATGATAGTTGAACGCGTCCTGTTTGGACGGAGGACTGGCTTTAACGCATCACAGAAACCAAGCGCGGAACGTGTTTTATGATCTCGTAAACGAGCAGCGATGTTGTGAAACGTGTGTCTGTGTGCTTGGGGGTGGTTGGGAAGGTTTGGGGGGGGGGTTCTAGTGTCTGATAGGGATTTATCTGCACCCACCTACCCACCCCCTTTGTCTGGATGGTGGAGCACTCCCCAGAGAGCAATGCTGGACAGGCAGGAATCTCCGTCCAGATTTCCAAAGATTCTCCCATATCCCTTACACAAGAGTCTGGAAGAGCTGGGACGCCGCATGAGAGCTGTTAAGTCTTTCACAGCCTCATCTAAAAGCAGAGCACTGCAGCCAACACTGTGTAATGAAATGAATACCTAACATAACATACATATTTAAACAATTGTAAATTGTATCTTTGTAGTCAAATGAAGTCCGTTTAAAATGGGTTTTAATAATCATTTTGTGCATTTAATTCATACAAAGAAACTACACCCATGACACGGATTGCATCTGTTTACTAAAATAACAATACTTTTTACCTGCAGATTTTCATCAACAATGAATGGCAGGACTCTGTTAGTGGGAAGGTCTTTCCTGTTTATAACCCGGCTACTGGAGAGCAGATCTGTGAGGTCCAGGAAGCAGAGAAGGTAAATACTCTACAGCACAGCATCTTTTGTGCATCTGCAGTGATGGAAGAACCATTTACTTAGTGTCTAAAGTAAAAGTACCGATTATGTAGAACGGCCACTGACAGCGTTTTGCTATTATATTATTAGCTCATTATTACTTATGCATTAAGTAGTGTTGTAGTTGGTCAACTTGGAGCAAATTTGAACTACTTCATATGCTGCTGAGTTGTTTAATCAAAAGTAACCACTAACTATAACTGGAGTAAAATGTACAATATCTCTCTCTGAAATGTAGTGGGAAGAAAGAAATGTAAATTATATTCCAAGTATTTACTGCTTGAGTAAATGTACTTACTTTAGTTTGGATAGTTTGACAATGAGAATCCAGTTTCAGTTTTTCTGCTGCATTGATTTTAGTTCTTTATACATGTGTAAACTATTTGCCTGCAAATAATTAAGAAAAGCAGAAGTGCCACATTAGATCAATCTATTATGATTTGGTGAGTCGGTAGTTGTTCTGGTTGCTCCTTATTTCAGCAACGTTGGGTAAAAAAAAGAAAATTCAGATATCCCACTGACATGAAAATACATGTTTAATCAGTCCAATGGAGTGCAAAAATACAGCTGTTTACTGGATCGGGTTTGATAATTAGTACGTTTCCCTCTTGTCTCGTAGGCGGATGTTGATAAAGCGGTGCAGGCAGCTCGCCTGGCCTTTTCTTTGGGCTCCGTATGGCGAAGGATGGACGCATCTGAGAGGGGTCGTCTGCTCTCCAAACTTGCTGACCTGGTGGAGAGAGACAGTGTCTATCTAGCAGTAGGTTGACTCTTTCAATTTATTCAACAGCATATTACTAATTTCAGTATAGAGAGGCTAAGTTATTATTTCCACATTGGTTATCTTACCCTATTTATGTACTTGTTGTAATTGCATTGAAACTGTTGTATAACCACTCTTCCTTTGTCTGTTTATTTGACTTTATTTGTATTCAATATATGTTGTCTTCCTTGTGATTAATGCATGATTATGCCTTCTGAAAAACACTTTGACCTTCCTCTGTGTTTAAGAAATACATTTAAACTTGCTTTGCCGTAAAGGGAGCATATAACTGTAACTTAGGGGCTGTATTTGTAGTTTAGTGTTATCGTAGTGTCACATTTCACCCATAGGGGAGTGTAAAAGTTGGATCAGTATGGAATTATGTGAAGATCAAGAGGTTATATCACATATTTCTCAAACTTCTCCCCCGTCTCTCTTCAGACTATTGAGTCACTGAACAGTGGGAAGCCTTTCCTGCCCACCCTGTTTGTGGACCTCCAAGGAACCATAAAGACACTGAGATACTTTGCTGGATATGCGGACAAGCTCCACGGCACTTCCATCCCAATGGGTAAGATCCCTCCTTGAGTAGGCTACAACTGCAGAGTTTTAGTGAAATGTACAAAAGGTAGATTGGTGATGAAGAAAAGTGGTGGTGTGAGGTTATAGGTAAAAGCAAGGACCGGATGATAGTAGCAGATATTGAGCAAAGAATCATATTTGTCTCTGGGGACATTTAGGAGATGATTGAGTATCCAGTTAAAAACTATGACGATCAGATGTGCCTTGATTTAAATAATAGTTTTGTTCATTTATTGTATTTTTTCAATTCTTGTACAACAATTTGTGTTAAGACATTAGATGCATTTTAAACCTGCAATAGCATATTTTTGTTATCCTCTTTGGTGCAATGTTAATAAACTGTAAACACAACACTGACATATTTTAAGTTGATCTGGCAAACTTGTTAGCAAACTATTAACTCAGCAGTTACAGAGCAACATTAGTTTGCTCTCTTTTAGCTCAGTGTTTGATCTTCTGAGGGAAATATCTGTCTCTTTAGCTGCTAAATGCTCCTTCATGCTCACTGCTGTTTGGTGATGAGCAGGTAGTGTACAATGGGTTTATTGGAACTTTTTCACTGAAAATAGCTCCCTGCTGTTTGTTAGCCAAAAAACTATACTAGTGAGAGATAAGAGTGAACCAAAACAGTAAAGTTGTGAAGGCGGGCAAAAACCAAAACAATGAGCGAAAAGACACTTAAATTTTCTATCATTGTTCAGTAAGTATTTGTTGTTATTATAGAAATATTGGTTACTTTAAGAAGTTTGGCATAGTTTTAACTCAGCAAAGCAAGGTATCAAATTGGCGACCAATCCGAACACTAACATTTATTGTCCTGAGGTGGCTGCCATTAGTGTCGCCCCTTTAAGGCAATTGAATTTGGGGGTGGAAGAGGGGAAAGTTGGCCGTTTCAACAGGAAGCACCAAAAAGGAAATAGAATAAGAGAGAGGACATGGGAAACCTCCTGATACCACTGTATTGTCCCTTTAAGCTTCTCTTGTACACTGCTGCCAAACCAAAAAGGGAGAGCATTTTCCCAGGGCTTTGGTTTAAGCTTTATTTCTCTAGAAGACTTTCGGTGAAAATAAACAAGGGTATTCCTGTAGCCTGTATGATGTAAGGTCAGTAATCGTGTTTGTTCACCTGTCAGGACGAAGTGCAGGACATCTATCGCCAGCTACGCCTCAGCATCTATCTATCTTGCACGTTATGCTGAGCTTATTGTGCTAAATTCTTATCATAGACGGTGTGAGATGAATGGGGAGTGTCATTATGTGGAGCACCTTTGGCTACACAGTTTGGTATAGTTTACATTGCTTGTTCCAAATTGAAATATAAGTCATTTGCAGGCGTCATACTTTAAAACAAACCTTGCATATACTTGAGTTCCTCCTGATAATCTCATGTCTACTGGGTTTATAGTTTCATTCTCCAAACAATAACTGTTTTGAAAGACCCAGCATCCACTTTGGAATTTAGGAAAAAGGTTGACATATGAGAATCTTTACTGCAGTTTTGTGTCCATCCTTTCACTGCATCCCATTGGAAATTATTATCTGGCTTGTTATCTACCATTGATCATTCCAGTCCAAATGCAACATTAGGCAATGTTTCATCAGCTGACAAGTGTTGTAACAAATTCATACACACATTTCTCAGCATCAATTGTTTTTGTGGAGAATGAACAAGCATGGCACACCCTCAATAAGTACCTCTTTTTACTTAAGTAATGCAAGAGGAATGAGCAATCCTTTCCAGCATAACACCCATCTCTATGACCTAAAACAGTTACACACATGCCTGTGCTGTAGGAGGCTCGAAACTAAATGTAATCTCTCACCAGAGTAAAGTAACCAGGAATGTTGCGTGTGGATTCATTTACAAATTAACATGTTGAGTCAACAACACCAGGGGTATCAGGTGAAACACATATTTCATGTGTTTCAGGCATTTTTCAAGCTGTAATCTACTAAAACTAGAAATTGATAACCCTGTGTGTGTGTGTGTGTGTGTGTGTGTGTGTGCGTGCGCGCTGCACGTGTGTTCCTCCACAGATGGAGAGTATCTGACGTTTACCAGATATGAGCCCATTGGAGTTTGTGGACAAATTATCCCTGTGAGTATTACGCTTCCTGCGAGTGACATGCATGATAAATACAAATGGACATAAAAGTTTGAAGAAGAAATACAGAACAGATAAGACCGAATTGGCCGAGTTTAAAAGAAGATGTCGGTGGTTGTTAGTTGTTAGCCTGTTTTTTTAAATGACATTCTGCATTTTACAGTAATTCTCTAGCAGTCACTGTTTATGTGGGTAAATCCAGAAGTGAGAGGCAGAAGAGTAGGCAGAGTGATTTAACATAGCAGGTTTTAAGAAAGGAGAATGGTGAGAAAGGAGGAAAAGATCAAGGAAAAAGAGACACTGTTGATTGTGCAAGAGTGCAGAAAGCGTGTGGTTCTGCGTTGAGCCCCATGGGCTCCTGTGTAAAGCAGAAATAACACAGGCCTGTGTATTGTACAGTGATATGGGTTTATTGCACATGTGTTGCAATTTCCCGACTTTCTCAGAATACTGTGGGAAGAGAAAATACTGTACAAGTGCCGAGAACATTTTCTCACTTGACTATGTTTAGACAGAGTGAAAATGAGAGTAAGTGACTTAAGAGCGATGAGTTATTGAGCTTGACTTGTGACCACCCAGTGGGTCAGTCAGATGCATGATGTCTTTTTCCGGTGTGTGTGTGTGTGTATGTGTGTGTGTGTGTGTGTGTCACAGTGGAACTTCCCTGTGATGATGACAGCATGGAAGCTGGGTCCAGCGATCGCATGTGGAAACACTGTTGTCCTCAAACCGGCTGAGCAGACACCGCTCACCTGCCTCTACATGGCAGCTCTCGTCAAGGAGGTAACTGACAAAATCACTTTGCCAACCACACTTGTGTCCACACGCCAACATTTTGGACAGTCCAACATTAATACTCCAATAACTGAATGATAATCATTTACAGGTTTGGGTTTGCCAAGAACAGAGAGTTCACTATGAATGTGGCCAACACTTTATTTGGATAGTCCGAAGTTAATGTAACCACAAGGCGACAAAAAGCAGATGTTTAACAAAGTGTCACTTGTCTATCTGGTGCATCTTTTTAGAGTCTGTAACCTTGATTTCCACCCTTAGATTAACGCCAGCCAACATGTTTGCTAGAGTTAAAGGGTTAGTTCACTTAAATCATAAAAAACACATTTTATAACTTACTTGTAGTCGTATGTAGCCATGCAGATAGTTTGTGCTATGTGATGAAATTTCAATCCCTTGAGATTTTTGTTGCTAACCCAATACAACACATACACTTTGAGCAACATATCTTTCATGAAGCAATGTTCTGGTTGATCAGGATGACAAACACACTTCTCTGTGAACACTTTTCAGAGGGACTGAGATGAAAAAAGATGCACTGTACTCACAGTACTGAACCTTCAAAGTGAACTGACTGAATCACCATTATCACTGACACACAGTACATTAGTTACTTAAAAGCTTATTGAAACATGGTAAAAGCCACAGAAACATTCACAATGTTCGTACTATTGTAAATAGTTGGCTGTTAAGCTACAGTATTATGCTGCGTTCATGTCATGTCTTTAAAAAGCAGAGTGGTAAAAAGATATATCGGGTAGATATCTGGGTGTTTTTCTCGTTCTTCCCATTCTGTCGGGGTTTATTAAGACTCTAACAGTGAACCTAATCCAGTCACAGACTGAACGTGCTACTGAAGTGCATTTAAACTGTGATGTGATCGCTTAGCTTAGAAAATAAAAGTAAACGAGGTTAGCAATTTTTTTATCTATAAACTGAACTGAAATAAATGATTGTAAGCAGCCAAGTGAGCCGTGCTTTCTGCTTCTACAAAGCACAGGACAAAACAATACAGAGCTCCATGTACGGTGCAACTAAGACCGTCAAGTCAACATAAAATATGACTAATTCAAGTTTATTCAAATCCAGAGTTGGGGTATCTGTGTAGCACTGCATTGTATTGTTGATGTCAGTAACAACAGGGATAATGAGAGCAGTGGTGTAGAATAGACGTGAACATGTGAGTAAGTTACAGGATGGGAACAATGCAGCGTCACATGAAACCTAATCATGCTGTAAAAATCTCAGAGTCCACATCCTCCCTGTGTTCCCCTTGCCCTCTCTGGCCTAGCCTCTTTTTGGAGACTATCTGTCTGTTGCCTTCTGCTTTTTGATGTTCTCTCCATTCTCTGCTGGTAGGGAGGTTGGGTTGGGCCCGGATTCCCCCACACCGCCTGTGGTTTTGCTTGGCTCTGCTGTCATCTCCGCTAAAGCTTTTTTCCTCTCATATTGTTTTGACAGGCCGGGTTTCCACCGGGAGTCATCAATATTTTGCCAGGATTTGGGCCAACGGCAGGAGCTGCAATTGCTTCGCACATGGGCATAGACAAAGTGGCTTTCACAGGATCAACCAAGGTACTTTTTCTCTAATAAAGTGGCTCAGCTCATCAACAGATGCCTACTGCTTGCTTTTGTCAGCAAGTGACACAGTGACCAACATGTGCAGAGCATAAGAGCAAGCTGGGTAATTAGGGGACGTTGTGTGCCTGTATTGAAGTCTAAATGACAAACAAATGGGGTCTTAAGATGCGTGCCCTGTCATTACTACTCATGAGAGGGAGCTCTGATTATTATCTCACACACATGCACATATTTGCGCCGTCAGGAGTATACAAACACTGCCTCTCTTGTGTTTTTCTTCCGCTGTCTCTGCAGGATTAACATACGTCCACACACACACACGAGACAAACCCTTGTAGCTCTGCAGAACAAGGGAGCAGTTAATGGAAAGCTAAATTATCAAGGACATACCATGTTAGGTGTTGAACGCTCTGAGGTGTTGCGGTCTGAATGCATTCCTCAGGCCAGAGGGAACAGCCAGACTGACAGCAGATTCCTTTTCTGCAGATCATTTATAAACATCTGTTATTTCTAACTGCAAACTAACCCCTCTGGTAAAACAATTTACAGCAATGCTAATGCAGAATTATTGTTATGATGTGACCAGCCTGTATTTCATATGCATCTTTGGTACATGAGCCAGGTTTATGTAATGTCCGGATTAGCCTTGTGGTTTATGGAGATGTCTGTTTTGACTCTGGTGGTGTGTTGGAGAAGCAGTGTGTATATGTGTTGTCACCCTCCGATGCGTCCACACAGGTATAAACATCACAGTCTACTGACCGTGATAAGGAGCCAAACGGACACAGTAAAAGAATTAGACAGCATGATGAGAAATATATGTTAACTTTGAAGCTGAATGACTCAGACTGAGGGAACAGTGGTTTCTTTTTTGTTTTGCTTTCAAATATCTCCATCAGTAGAGTGAAAACCTCTCAAGTGTTAGCAAAGGCGATAATTAAATTAATTCATGCACTAATAAACGTGTTTGAGGAAGGTTTGAAGCTATGCTAGTGGCATCCGTTTAATGTTTTTTTTTTAGTTAGTGTGGCTGTTTCCTAAATAATCTTCCACTTCCCACTACAATCGTTTCACCATTTATTGAAAACTTGCATATTCAAAAATACAACACAAGCTGAAACATAGCATGTAAACGTTATAAACAATAAAAAACACAGACAAAGATTACTGTACTCTCTAGGGTCCAGAGCTTCATCAAAATTGCCTAAAAGACTAATGTATCAAAGTGGGAGTTGTTTGCGGTTGCTATTGGTATATATTCTATAATTGAAATATTGACCTAGTTATGATTAGAAAATGAAATTGTACAAAATCTGGAGTATTTACCAGTATTTATCCTGTGTATGAGGCTCTAACATTGTGTCTCTATGATTTTCCAGCACAGTATAACATAAAACATACATTTTCCTATTATCATTCTCTCACACACACCCAATCAGTGTGTGCACGCGAGCTTGCATAAATGCACCTTCTAACACAAACATCTTCTTTGTTTTATCATCTCGTCTTGATTGAACATTTCCTTTGTGAGTGGCCCAGTTTTTTTTTTTTTTTTTTTACAAGTCTTCCTGTTGTTTCATGTGATCTGGAGTCAATTACTGAGAGAATGAGCCAGTACTGTAAGAGACTGCTGATGCCCAGACAGTGAGTCACCGCACTGTAGTTGCAGGAGTGGGGGGATACTGGCGACCACAGCATCTCCTCACAGAGTGGAAGGTGGTGGTGTAACTACAGGTGGATTTTAGGACCACAACTCATCCTCATTCTAACTCACATGGGGCTGTGACTCCACACGGAGGAGTCTTGCAGCCCAGCATATTTCTTCTACCCCTGAATAAACACATGCTAACCTCCCCTTAGTCAGCTTCTTTGTTTTTCTGATCAAAGACAGACAAAACACATCAGACGCAAGAAGCCGAGCCAAGTATTGTGTTGTTTTTATAAAGCTTCGGTACCAGCCACAGCACAGCTGCTGATTTTGTTCTATTGTTTTCTAATATCGCAACTCTAGACCCTAAAAGATATTGAGAGAGAATGACTCTTTTCCATTTTGAAGGTGGGTTTTCTTTTTTGGTAAAACACAGAGGGTATTTTTCCACTTTTTCCCATCAGTTCTCTCAGAAAATAAAACCGACTGTTTGAGTAACAGGAAGATGACTTCTTGTTTAGGGTTGTGAGGGAGGTGTGTGGGGTTTCTCAGGCTTGTTATCTAGAGTTAATACAATATGTCACGACATGGAAAGAATATCAGTTGAAGCAGCTAATTCATTGTACTGTTGAGACTCAACATTTTTTACACCAGAGAAAATATCATAAGAAGATAATGATCACAGGACACCGCCCACACATCTTGTGCTTGCTTCTTCCTGCCCTTCATTAGACATCAGATGCTGTTCCCGGCTGAAACATAATTTTATTTTCCTGTTGCTTGTCTCCAAAAACCTGTAATAGATATTCATTCTGTGTTTTTGCAGAACTCATGTTTCAGCTGGTCTACCGGTACATTCCCTGTTTGGCGCTAACCAACGTCTTTAAGCTATTTAATAGCTCCAGCTGATTTACTGATCTGGCTGTAGGCCTGCATCTCTGTGAGTAAACCCCAGACCTGTTTCCTTTGCTAGGTCGGCAAGCTGATCCAAGAAGCAGCTGGGAAGAGTAACCTGAAGAGAGTGACGCTGGAGCTGGGAGGAAAAAACCCCAACATCATCTTTGCAGATGCTGATTGTAAGTTTTCAAGTAATGCTTTATTAAGTGCTCCAGTCACCTCGCTAGGTGGTTCGTCACTATCGCTATTTTGTTTAGTTATGCGTCCCATTCTCAGGACCCTCACTCTGTGGATAAACACTCATGGACTGAGAATCTTAAACTGCTCGAAAGCTTTGTAGTGGTATGAAAACCTGTGGATGGATGGGTTTCATATAAATTCTAAATGGCTCACCAAACTCTGGGTGCAGAGGCTTTCAAATGCTTTCAGCAGCCGTGAGAGGGGCTCCCTAAGGCCTGTAAATCAGGAGAATGGACCCTGACTCAGTCGGGTGCTTCAGCCGAGACCCATAAATCACGGGGGTCCGTTAACCCTTCGTGCACAACAGCAGGGCGCTGTCTCTCAGGTGTCAGGTATCAGATTTGCACAGGATAGCTCCAATAAATATCAGGGCAAATTTTGTAACAATATACTACACACATCACTTTTCTTTTCTTTCTCTTCTTTTCTTTTTTTTACTAAAATGAAGTTTTTGTATCTACATGTGATGATGATAGTTTAAAATTAAATTCGGACTTATTTCACTTTCAAGTAAAATGTAATATTTCCTTTGCAAGAATTAGCATTATGATTTAAAAAAAAAAACTGTTCCCATCGTGTAGTTGAACAAGTGGTTGTATCTAGTTGTTGATGAACTGCAATCTCTTTTCTCCCCAGTGGATCTGGCTGTAGAACAGGCCCACCAGGGCGTGTTTTTCAATGCAGGTCAGTGCTGCACGGCAGGCTCTCGCATCTATGTGGAGGAGCCCATATATGATGAGTTTGTTCGAAGGAGTGTGGAGAGAGCCAAGAGGAGGATAGTTGGCAGCCCCTTTGATCCCACTACTGAGCAGGGTCCACAGGTGAAGTCAACAGGTCTATAGCTATCGCTTAAGCAGAAGTTCAGTTCTTGTTTTGTCACTTGCTGTATCTCCCCTTTTCTTTCACTTTCAAAAAGTTTCTCTGTCTTTTCATATTTGTCTTCTCTGCTTTCATATAATGTCTGTCCTCCACCTCCACAGATCAGTCGGGAGCAGCAGAATCGTGTGTTGGCGTTTGTCCAGAGTGGCATCAGTGAAGGAGCCAAGCTAGAGTGTGGAGGCAAAGCTCTGGGCTTGAAAGGGTTCTTCATTGAGCCCACTGTTTTTTCTAACGTGAGGGATGACATGCGCATCGCCAGAGAGGAGGTACAATAATAAAGAACAGGGATTTTGATAAATCCATCACAACTAAGGCATATATACCTTTAGTGAAAGGCAGTGGTGGAAGAAGTATTCAAATACTTTACAAAGTAGTAAAAGTACTCTATTTAGGTAAATGTCTTGTAAACTTACACATACCTCATAACTGCACTTATGTACAGTACTTGAGTAAATGTACTTGTTACTTGTTACTGGTGAAAATACACACTGGATAAAATGTGAGATGAGTGGTCCTTAACCCTTCACACCTTTTTATATATGAGTAATAATATATAAATATAATACAAATAATATAAATGAATGAGAAGGTTTAACCAACCTGTATATTCTCATCCGTTTACAGATTTTTGGCCCAGTCCAGCAGATCATGAAGTTCAAAACTATCGAGGAAGTGATAGAAAGAGCCAACAACACAGATTATGGTTTGGTTGCGGCTGTATTCACCAATGACATCAACAAAGCCATGACCATATCCACAACCATGCAGGCTGGCACTGTCTGGTAAGTTTCATCTGCTGTGTTTCTTTAGCTGCAATCAGTAATATTTTTCATGTGGGAAGAATCAACCAATTCAGTCTCTGGCATCCAGAAACCGTAAACTGGCCAAGTGCCACTTCGCTATCATTACACAAGCCTCAAAGAAATGTTTTCCTTCCTTTTTTTCACTTTTTCCCCTCAGCTCAGACATTCAAGATATAAAAATATCAAAACCAACGTGACAGGGCAAGGCAACAATGCAAAACGTAAATTGTAAATGTAAATTGACACCCTAATTTTGTAATTTGTATAAATTAAATGGTCCTAAAATGTTACTTCTTGAGTTCACCTAAAATTGTTATTTTTCTTCTGTAATTACCTGCAGATGACTTTAAGTAGGGGTAGAAGTATAGCTAACATGCAGCATCTGCCAAGAACTTTTCACCACTTGTCATACTTGAATACAATCCTCTGCAAGCGGAGGAAACGTTTTTATGCTTTGTCCTTCATTCTTGATGCTTTCCAATGGCCATCCCACTTCTCTTCCTCTGTTGAGGATTTTGATTGGTACTCTGAGAAGGACAAAACCTCTTCTCTTCCTCTACAAATCCAGCTCTTTCCAAACAATATTCCGTCGCCACTGATACCGACCACAATGGCCGCTTCTTATAATATACAGTACTGTAAGTCTGTCCATCTCCTGATCTTATAGATATGACTTTTGACATTGTCTGTTGATTCAGGTGACATCCTGAGGAATTCCTCAACATTTAGTCATAAATGTAGTCCCTTCATTAGATTTCACAGCCAAGAAACAGTCCGGCACGTAACTCCCTGTAACACAACAATGTGTTGTTTTTACAATTTGGATTTTAGATGGATTAAATAAATAAGATGTAGCATGTTAATCGTGCTGGTAGCAGGATTTTGTCACCTGGACAGAGTCAAGCTAGCAGTTTCCTCCTGTTTCAAGTCTTTGTGCTAAGCTAAGCTAACTGGCTGCTAACAGTAGCTTCATATTTACTGTTCATCTAACTCTCATTTATTCAGTTTAAATCTTTGTCCCTCGATGTTAAGGGTAACTGTTGACGTTACCTTATGTGTGGCAAACTGGCCAGTGCTTCAAATGAATCCTTCTCCTCCTCATGATCTGCACCTCTCCCCAACTCCCCCAATCTCAAAACTTTCCCACCTCTACTCTACCTCAACTTCAGTCTTCTTAGCATCCATTCACTCTTTCCTTCACAGGCTGCTGCAGTTAGTAAATTCACAGATGTTGTTAGGAACCAGAGGGTTTCAAAAACAGCAGTGACAATGACAATAAATGTTTACATCAGTTTAACTAAACTCAGCTTTTATACTGCTGCTTTGGACAGAATTATGCTCCATTTTATAATAGAAAACCGCAGGAGTCAAAGAGTGATCAATGTTTTGTGTATTTCCCAGGATAAACTGCTTCAACGCTCTGAGCACACAGTGTCCATTTGGAGGATATAAAATGTCTGGCAATGGACGTGAATTGTGAGTATGACTTGGTTGCCTACCCACTAAATGTTACTAATACTGACTTTGTGTTATGAAAACCTATTTTCCAAAAGTGCTTAACATCACATAAATCTTTATCTAAGAGGATATTGCAATATTTCTGCATCAGGAGCCTCCAGCAGTGTATACACTACATTTCACAACACTGCTGTCAGCCCGATAGTTTAAACAACGTACTATTTCCTGTTGTCTGTTTTCAGGGGAGAAAGCGGCTTGAAGGAGTACTCACAAGTGAAGACCATCACGATGAAGATGGTCGCCAAGAACTCTTAAGGCAGCCACACGTTTTTGGATGGAGGTAGCGTCTTCCTCATCACTGACACCGCCTCTTGTCGGCCCGTCCACGGTGACAAACCACATTAACCATCAAAACCCGTTATCTCGTTGGCAACTACAGGCTGTGACCACTTGCTGCCCCCCCCCCCCCCAGTTCTTCCATCAACTCTGCATTGTCAGCCAATCCCTGTCCAGCTATCTCCACTCGCCTTGAGTTTGTGGACTGCTTCTAGTATAACTGACAACCACTGAACTACCCCCATAATGTATACCTCCTCCACTAACTACACTAAAGCACTCACAGAGACGATGGGAGAGGCTGTTCTGACTGCAAACCCTAATAACAACCCCCCTCCCGGCCGCTACACCTTGATCCTCACCCCGTCAGATGCTGGATGCTCAGAGACTCAGTCGCCGCACTTGCAATCAACCCTTTACTAGCAACTTGTAATGTGTTGGGAGACAGGTTTTCTTTGTTTTGTGCGGTATGATTGTCAAAAACCTCATGTGTCATTGTATTGGTAGAATTTATGCAAGCATTTCAGCTCGTTCAAGATCACTGATGTTGTCAGGCTCAGATATGAATGGATGAAATGTTAATTCAGAATTAATATTGATTTTTTTAATTGTCTTTGTTTATATTTTAGCTTGTATGACTTAACACTGTATGTCAACCTTTGACTGATGTAAACGTGAAGATTTTAACCTCTTAAAAGCATTTTACTCTCGCCTGCTAAAAAGAGGAGTAGATGCATTTTAAACATTATGTAACTGATTTTCATTGATGTCCATCTATGTTTATGTTTATACAATCATATGCTATGAAATTATAAAATGACGATAGTTTTTTCAGTAAAGACTTTTTTACTGGAAAACAGTTTTTCTCTGAGAGTTCACTACATTATTAGGACTCACTCCACAGTTACAGTCATGTCTCAGCTTTTTCTGCTGCTCAAAAGGTCACACAATTGACAGTATCATTCAGGACCGAGATCTATTTTACACATCTTACATTAATTAGTTGGGACATGACAACTCTGCCTCAGAACCTCACAAACCTGGCTCGGACACATCAATTATTTAATTACTTGTAGGCATGTTTAAAAATGTTTGTATTGATGCATCTCATTTGGAAATAAACCATCCTGAAGAGATGATTTAACTGAAATATTTGTGCACATTGAACACATGCTAATAACTAAAGTAGTAATGAAATACATAATTAAATAAGAAAAGTGGTTATACATTCTCACTTTTCCTCTTGGGCACCAATGCTCAAGGTTGTAGAATAATTTGTAGCTCCATCTACTGGGCAGGTGACACACATTTGCTAAGCATTTGTTTTTTGTTTACAGAAGGCAACAGCAGATAAAACACAGGTGTAACTGATCAAATGAATGGTGGCTGAATTCTGTTTACATGATTCAGTTTCAGGGTCCATCAACTTGATAGTAGACAGCTCATCAAAATGACCGTGGAGGATCATGACCAGCAGATGGGGAAGAGGGTGTGATGAGAACAGCTGGGGGAACGGCGCAAGGACATTGCTTAACTTGTGATATTTACACGCACGGCCTAAAACCTTGTTACTTAACTGCACTAGTGTCTAAATTTAGACTTTGTGCGAGCCACTGAGGAAAGTCAACAAATAACTGTAAAATTAAAGATTGGGAGATACAAATGTACAGTGAACAGAACAGGTAACATAAACACTGATTGAAGGATTAAGTAAATAAATATTTTTCTCTCCCCAAAACTCTCTTTGAAAGGATAAACACATATTTGACTCAGGGCTGTCAACCTTACCGGCCTCTGTCACAGCAGACATTTTGACTTGTCATAGTAACAAAAAGTGCAGGTGTTACTAATATTAACTATGGCTCTGTTGTATTTAAGTGTCGCAGTAGGTTGTGACAGTGTGACTGGGAGCCAGCACGCACAATACCAGCAGCCTGAAACTGAAGCAGTTAAATTGAATTCAGCCATCATGAATTTGATCATACACATCTGTGCTTTTCCTGCTGGGACATGTCCAAATGTCATCTGTAAAAGAAAAGTGTTGAGAAAAACAAGGATTTGCGTTTCCAAGTCTGCAACATGTTGATTTCCAGTGTAAAAAACGTAAGCTTGGAGGGTTGAAATTAAACTACAGAATCAACATATAAACTGTTGAAAACAGAGAAAATAATAAAAGTTGAAAGTCAAATAATCACTTTTCATCAGTACATGGTATAAAAAATATTGTTCAGGACTTCAGCACTGATTTGGGGCTCCTCCACATGAATATTATCTTACATTTCATTGGTATTTGAACAAAAAGTAGACACAGTTGCATTAATCAAGTGCCATCTTTGATTTATTAAAAGAGAGAAGTGAGGACATATGCCCATTGAGAGGGGCTACATCAACAGAAATATGAGTCTGGCTGGTGTTGGTGTTCAGATGAACAGATGTAATGACACTGCACTTTTTTTGGCAATCAGCCTTTGAATTATCAGGGTACATTTTCCCACAATTCCCTTCCCAGTTGGTATCTGCAGCCTTTCCAAAGAGAAAATGAAAAAGTGATCTCCTTATTGAAGCACTCTGTTAACACAACAGGGAATGTCAGTGCAGACTATGGACACACACTCTCAAGTTAAAAGTGCAGCCATAAACCTTGGTGCTTTACCTCTTCCACTCCTTTAATTGTAAATAACAGCTCCCTTAACTTGTTTATATAAATATTTATAATAAACACATCATAGAGACTGCAACATCACACATTAGAAATTATTTGAAATCCTTGGAATAACACTTAAAAAACAAAGATTATCAGAACATATTAGTAAGCCACCCTGGAGGTGCCAAGTGGAAAAGTGCTTTTGAAATATTCTCTGAATCTTCATCAAAAAATAAAACCTTGTCTGGAAAAGCATTTCGAGAAAAATAATCTAATCGGGTCCACATCTCCTTAGTGAGAACCCTTTAGAAAGCCTTATTTTCTCAGTGTGTACAAGCATAACCCCGCAGTTAAGGACATCAGCTTGGAAACAGACCACACACTGACAGGGACATTCACCCTTTGTCCAGATGGACCCTTATCCTTCAAAAGCCATGTTTATAGCTTCAGTTAATATTCCAGTAAGATAGCATTGCTTTTCCTATTATCTGTTCTTTCAAAATATTTTCTCACATAAGTTAACTGACCAAACAGAGATGTCTCTCTCTCTGTGTGGCTGGTTGATCATGTGTGATGTTGTTGTTGTTGTCAGGTCCTCTTAATTTGTCACTAAAAGGACGTTTGCTGTTTGTTTTTTGTTTTGTTTTCAGACATTTTACAGACATGTATTGCACTGTAGCACTGTGTGTGTGTGTGTGTGTGTGTGTGTGTGTGTGAGTGTGTGTGTGTGTGTGTGCGTGTGTGTGAATGCAAGAAAGGTCTGATTCAGCCCACTGAAATGTTGTGCAAGCGTCTCTGTACATGCTTCTCATTCCAGTGTAGAGTGAGTCAGGACCCACCGTGTGAACTGATCAGCAGAGACTCCTCCACACAGTGATGCTGTGACAATGATTGCATGAGAGCGAAGATGACAAGGCTGTTTAACAGAACAGCTTTCAAAAACAGTAAATCCACAGCCTGGAATATGAGGGTTTTCTCATTTGTTTACAGTAAAACATAATCACACTCTGTAAAACAGGACTTCTTACAGTCCACCTGAAATTAAGTTGCATTATTTGATCTGCTGCAGCATACATACCTGCTCTGTTAATGTCTTCTACAGACTTTGATATTCCGAAGATTTGCCCTTTAATGGTACCATAATGTTCCTATTATTTACTATTTAATGGATTGCCATGGATGTTGGTACAGACATTCCTGATGCACAGAGGATGAATTGAAACAACTGTTCTGATCCCCTAAGTCAAAATACTTAATTGTATTTAACTTTTTTTTGTTTACAACCAATACTGGCAAAAATGATATTTCTAATGTAATTAGCTTTGTGTTTAATGTTAATTTGCAAATGTTAAAATGCTAACATGCTAAACTAAGATGGCATCCATTACCATGGAGATGTTAGCATTTTGCTAAACACACTGCAAGCATGGCTGCAGACTCTGTTGTGTTTGTTCGAAAGTTCCTGTAGTGGAAGGATGTATTAACACAAACTGACTGAAAACTATTAGCATCAGCAAAACTTGAGAATGTATGTTTGCACAGAAAGATTTTGTCTCCCTTCTCTGACACCAGATTCACACTAGTAATGGATCTCTAGGATGGAGGAGGAATGTCTACAGTGACCAAGAACTCTCTCAACATAGATGCAAACGTGTCAGTGTTGTATTAAGATACACTGTACACTTAAGTAAAAGAAAACATACCTTTGGTCAATTGTGAGAAACTGTTAAAGAATACAGCTTTAGATGTCCACATAAAAACAGTCATGTTCCTGAGGTATCATGTATGAGACCAAACTTTTTTTCCACCCAGAGTGGTTATACAGTGTTTTGGAATGAAACCCTTCAAATATAATTGTGGCAGGCAGGGTCAGGGTCAAGTGTTGGTTGGGAAACGAGAGCCGGTCTCCAACAAGAAGCACATGATCATAATCAGCTTTCATATATCAGTGTCCTGCTTTGTTAGTAGGCACAGTCAAACCTATTTAACCTGAAGAAGATTGAATTTAACAATACATGTTTTCAAACATGTATTGTTAAATTCATTCTTCTTCCTGAACAGCCAACATAAAGCTTTTACTATTTTCTATGGTCTTGTGTGCAATGCTGTAACGCACCAAAGGTCAAAATAATAATAGTCATAGGGCCATTGTTATGCATAAAAAATACATACAGTAACAACCTTTTGAAAATAAAAAGATAGTGATGCTCTGTCACGTGTACATGTATGAGATTAATAGGTCACTAACACTTCCAGTTTAATTTATCACATAAAACACATTTCACATTAAGAAGTGATATCCTTAAAGACTGGTCAAGCCGTTATGGGAAAGATAATGTATTGGATGATTTAAGCGCTGTCTTGGAATTACTCCAAGGTTAAGTGGTAATCCCATATCCATCAACACTCGAATCCCAATACAAATGACCTGGACTATGTATTTATTGGAAGGAGCACTTATGGAGCTTGATAAGTATCATTCACCAGCCATTACCCTATGCTCAGAAGGATGATCTATGAGATCCATTTGCATGCTAATCTCTCCATCTGCTCAATAGCCTCAAAGGTTCAATTTTGCAGCACAGTTTCTTAGATTCAACCTCTGAGAGATAACTTCCTTAAGAACAGAATTACTGAAGTGATCTATTGGTTTTCCATGGGGTGCCAAATTCATTGTGGGACTAATGAAATGACTCATTTGTACTTTAAGGACTTAAATGAAATGGTGACATTGCGGCTTTGAATGTCATCATAAAATTTGTGCTTGACACGTCTATGGCCGAGCTTGAGTAGTGCTTTTTCTTCAGTACAAAGAGGTAGAAGATGACGCCAATCAGGCTGAACCAAAGGGAGGTTTCAATACTTCCCAACTCAAGGCGCCGACACCTAATTGTAAAGGCTTAGCTTTCTTGGAAATATAACAATTCCTCCAACTGGTAAATGTAACAGCAAAAACATCATATACATCATATTTTACATCATCAGGAACTATTTATGAAAGTTGGGAGGGGTGTCAATTTGTTCACGAAGGACATCCAAAAATAACCACGAGTGATGTCAGTGTAATGATCATAATGCTCACAGTCACTAATGATGTCGAAATAGTTTCCATCTGTCTATACAATCAAGTATGAGCCAAAGACGGACGTATGGATGTGATGAAAGTGACTGATCTTTTCTTTCTTTCTCTCTGGTATGCTTCAGATTACAGCCCGTCACATTACAGCGTACAGAGTTTGTAGGTTCCTACCTGTGGGTTACAAGGGAAGAAATAAAGTACACTGTAAGTACTTAAATTACCCAGTACACAAATGCATCCATCTCCACAATAAAGTCACAACACATGCAACAAAGTAAAGATTAAGGAAGTGAGAAAATAAAAAAAACATGTAGTTCATTATATGTAAGGTCATATGTAAGCTACATTTTTTCAGGAAGTACAGTTTTGGTTGGGTAACTTAGTTTCCAGGTAGTGCATAAAGTGTCCTAATATTTTTTGCAACTTGAAAGGCCCTCCAGCCATTTAATAACATCTGGTACTTCATTTTTTTCTGTTGAAGGGCAATACAATATTTTGTCTGTCGGCTACAAAGGCTGACCAATTTTCCTTAGATTTGAATGATTTCACATCATCAGGAAAGAGATGGCTATACAGTAAGTCATTAAAAGGTAGTAGTCTTTATATAATCGACTTCCAAAAGTATATTTAACGATACCATGACTAATTTCATTGCAATATCAGCACTGATACCCTGTTTTACCAATGTATCTGTCTGTTACCCTTTTACAATATGAGTGTACCCTGTAATCATTAACTCACTCAGAAATTGCAGCCCTCTTAAATACTTGTTACCCCCTTAGTCCCTAAAGTCTTGTGTACCAACACATTTGTATCTGTATAGTGACACTGTTTGAATTTTATTGGTACCCCAATTGTACAATGCAGGCTGTATTCTGAAGCCTTACCATATCGCTTTTGCTCTGTCTCTCTCTCTCTTTCTCTCTCTCATCCTCACACACACACACACACACAATGATAAACAGTGTCAGAAAGCCTTCAGTGTTTCAAATTCTTTCAGTGTTTTCAAATATGTTGCCAAGTTGGGACACACTTTCCCACTTTTGACTGGTACTGTATCATCATGTAACGTTTCTATAACAATGTAATGTAAATGTTTCCATAGCTTCCAACTATATGTATAATGCGTAAACTTTTAATTGTCAAGTACAGAAGTATCATTCCTGGGATTTTACGTTGTCTTAAACAAAGGCTGTTTATATAGCCAGTAGTCTCCATCAGCCAATCAAATATGTTTTATAAACACTTTCTCCACCAGCTTCACAATTCTGGAAAAACAGTCCACAACATGTGCTGCAACATTATAAAACCTGTACCATGTTTATGGCAGTTTTTAAACAGCCCATAAAAAGTGGCGACTAATTCTGGAAGTGAAAAGAAATTCATCTTTCCTGTAGTCCTAAAGAATAACTCGGCAAATCAAAGTATACAAACACTAATCTCCTACGGAAACTTCTAAATGTTTACAACAAATTAGTGTTGTTTACATGTTTGGATGTTGCAACAGGCAGCATGTAGGAGCTGATCTCCAGAGGAGCTTTTACTATACTAGTACACAGAACTATTTGTTTCTGTTCACAATACAGCGCTACTTGAGTGTGTTACAGAACGAGGAATTGTTTTACAAATAGAATAACAGAAACCATTTGGAAGTTCAGCTGCAGCTGGTCTGGTCCATTTTACTTGGGAAGGAGAGAAGGTAGATGAGCCACCAGTGTTTCTTCAGTTATTTTATTACAGTTTTGCTTTTAGTTTTAGTTCATTTTTTGTTTTAGTTCAGTTCCTGTTCCTCTTGTGCGTGCGGTTTTCAGAACAAAAACATTTATTTTAAACTTTAAGTTACAAATTATCTGCTTAGTCATGTTGTTGTCTTTTTAAAATATATTTTTTCTCTGGACTTTTAATCTGATGCTAATGCGATCAGATATCTTTTCCACAAATATGGGCACTACAGTGCATCGCAGGAAATTGAAGAGTCTTGCACCCTGCAGATCACTAGAACTCATGGAGCGGACTGCCTCTCAAAAAAGCTCAGTAACTTTCAGCCGGTGTATGTCGGCAGGCAAACTCAAAACACAAGACAGCATTGACGAGGACTGCTGGACGTGGGCTCGTCCAAGACAGACTGCTAAGATGATTTTTGTGTGTGATCCCTGGACAGGCTGCATCCTGTACTGAAAGGGAAACACAACAGTATCTTTTGTCAGCTGCACTGACAACACCAGTGTCGTTACGAGACGTCAAATAAGCAAAACAAGGCAGCAGTTTTCACACAAAACTTGCTTTGTTGAAATGTCCTTTTATTGACATATGTTTACAACATTGGGACAGGATAGTAACTGCCATATAAAATCCATTATCAAGTCTCTGCAGGGCCTGAGATAAAGTAAAGTACATAACGACTCTAAGAGCTCCAATTACTCCTTCCTCTCCGCCACTACTGCACTCCACTACACCGTGCATGTACTTAACCATAACTTGTTTGCGTGGCATCTGAGGCCCTTTACGGGGCAAGACTCAGATAAGAACATGCCTAAATTGCAGTGTATTTGGCCTGCAGTTTGCCAGGAACCAAACATTAGCCGCCTGCCAGAATATTACTGCTGGAAGGCTCCTATGTTTTCAGTCAGTATCGCATTTTCTAAACAAATTTGCATTTAATCAAATTACCCAAACTGACAGACATGTGGCCGACCTGGGGCCATCTGGGACAATCAGAAATCCAGTCTTGGTCCAAGAGTATCAGTGTGCATCCAATGCAATACAGGTGCACTTCCTCTGAGCTAACAACATTGACAATTTATTAACTGCAATAAAAACAATTCTCATTATATGGCCTCAGTTTTGGCACAGAAGTTAGCACCCCCCCTTCACACCTGGAGATGATTGATTATTCTCTATGAAAGAAGGAGAATATCACTCTCATAGTGCTCTGATGAAGGTGCGTTTGCCAAAAAATTGTCAACATAAAAAACCTAAATGGTAACTGTGATAGTTGGCCGAGAAGCCGGGCACATGAGAAGGATTCGCAGGCAACATTTAGCAGTCTATGTGAATTTACTTTGACAATAGTGGAGTCCCTTGCAGATGTTTCCAAATATAAATATTTCTCCAAATAAATAGTTGGCCAGAAAGAACATATATTTAAAAAACTACTTTCCCAATATAGGAAAATACTAAAGAAATATTACAAAACAAAACAGGACAGGCGCTGCCATCAAAGAGACATCCAGTTATCTGTTACCACATACTCACAAGGACAGAAACATTACAATTCCTTGTTATTATTTTAAAACATGTTTCTTTAAAAAGGGTGTCTTCAACAGCCTATTCCCTAAACAGAAACAAAAACACCCCAGCCACCATCTCACACTTGGTCTCTTCCTCCGGAAACCCCTCTATTAATCCACATGGACCCTTCTGACCGGGTTAGGCGTTTGCCATCTGCGGCAGAGGAAGGGACAAGTGTAATGAAGAGAAGAGATGATAAACATTTTAATTTGGTTCAATTCTTTAGACACAAATCCGCTGTCTTGTTTTTTCCTTACTGCAAACTGTAACGGTGTATCTATACATGTCAGTATCAACAAACAGATATATGCTAATTAAATCCAATGGTTTCAGTATCCGCACACGGTGTGTGATGCAGCTGTACCTTTGCTTAGGACATGGGGTTTGCCCTTTCTTACTCCCTTTTTGAATCACTGAAATTTCTCCTCATAACATCATTACTTAATATTCCCATAATAAGTGCTCGTCTGAATGTGTAGGTGTGCCAATAAACATATTCCAACATACATAAATGGCTATATGTCAGCGTAGAAGAGCAGGGATGAGTCATCATACAACCACAATATAGCAACTAAATAATGAAGCTGCTAAATGGTAGAAAATACTTCATGTGAGGTTTTACTCAGCAATCAAAAAGTTGCTGTCGTGAGCTGCACTGTGACATGTAGCACATTTTATAGCAGCAAACTCGTTCAGATGCATTCCTGCTGCACACACCCCCTACACGTGACTGAGATTTGATTTTTTTTAAGTCTGCTTTGATCCTTCCCTCCAGAAGAGCGATACAATGTGAACATCGGATGGACACAAAACGATCTTTCACGTAATAGATTAGGCGATGTTGATTTTTCATTACAGATGATGAAGAGCTCATGTTAATGTAGCAAATGAATTAATTTGTCCATCCATCCATTTGTCTCAGTTTCATCCATTTGCAACAGTGTATTCCATCAATGCAGAGCCATCTCACAGGATGTGCCATTTAAAAAAGCTGTTATCTTTAACCCCAAAATGACAGCTATTATTCCATTATGATAAATCACAGCTCATAACCAGATATGCCAAAGGAAGCAGCATCCTGTCCATGCGAGCCATTTGGACGAAGAGACTATGCTTTTAAGGAAAGCAAAAGGAAAAGAGAATGAGGAAGGTCTTTAAGCCAGTCTGGGTCTCTGCCAACCTGCCTCCAACCTTTGCTCTCTTGGTTTGGGAGTTAGCTAGTTTCCTTTTTCCTCTGACATCACTCTCCAGGATTCACACAACGATAACATGGGCCCGATTGCATGACATTACTGCTTCCTTGAATGCACATGGGAGAATTGTGTTAAAAATCCCTCACGACTACAGGCTAATTGCAGTTTCCAGCAAACACCAGCTGCACAGCTGGTGTCTATGGGAGAGACAGAACGGATACACAAATTCCAGACTGTTATGAAGCAGGGAAATACATTTGCTTGGGCAAGATTTGTGCACTATACTACCCTATAGTGTGTGTCCTTACGATTATGGTATCATATGGCAAGTGTTACCCCCTCTCAAACCACAGACGTACAACTATATAAGACCATTAAACATGTGTATCATGTTTTAGCTTGAATATATGTATATGTAACAATTTGCCATTAGATCAGAAGACCCCAGAATTCCCAAAATGGTAATTACGATGCATTTCGTTGCCCTAAATAGATACAATGGGACTGCCATTTGCAATAAAGCTCTACCTTCAAATTAGACACACATTGGAAGAGATTCCGCTTTATTTACAAGTAAAAGGATTTAACTACAAACAAATTGGAGTCATTCCTTGCCAGCTTTGAGAACTGAACCCCTTGTTATCTTAGTAAACTAGCTTTACATTGCAATAAACCTTTGAGAGCGCTTAAACTCCTGCATTTAATGTGTCCATACCCCCAGGGAGTCTGGTCTTGAAATTTAAAGCAAATTGCTGGTCGATGTAAGTGTTTTTTTCTCCATGTCTCAGATCTTAATTTGTTGTTGTAGCCTATTTCAGAAATATAAGCCAAATACTGAAGTAAAGCACACACAAAGAGGGAAGAAAAAATGCACCTTGTGTGATTTTTTTTTTTCTTCTTTTTTGTAATGCAAGCCAGATGTGACCGGGACCATGGAAACAGGTGAAGATAGCATTACGCTGGGATTGCAAACAGATGGAGAAGGGCTTGAACCTATTCTTGTGTCATTGTCAGGGTCATAAATAAAGATTTTTTTTCCTCTGATGAAAAGATTTCTGTATAAAAAAAAAACACTACAGCAACTTTAAGTGTTGTGTAAACAAGAGCAGGCCTCTCTCAGGTGTCGAAATAAAGAACCCAAAATTATCATTTGCATTGTAACCAAAAAGAGTGTCGCGTCTGCTTGAAGTGTAACTGGCTGGCAGGGGTGCTTGTAGCACTTCACAGTGACAAAGCTGAGGATTAGCTCAAGTGAGGCCCACAAGACTTGTGTGCCACCATGGATCAGTATATCTAAGTTTATAGCGTGCCTTGTGTAATTGTGGGTGCAAGTTTGTGAAGTTATCAGTTGATTGCTCTCGTTGTCTCACTCTTTCTCTGTGGTGTTTCGTCAAATTGGACCCTCCAGTTTCCACAGCAGGGAGACCTCTTGTTTCCCTGCTTCAGTAAGTGTTCAGGACACAGGTCTGCTTCACATCAGGTGAATATATCGCTGGGAGAGGAATGTCTCCAGCAATCAGCCTTGATGAAGCGGCTGGTGGAGCTGTCCTGGGAGACACAGGAAAGCCACTGTACGTGTTGGACTGGCCTCAAAGCAGGAGAGGACACTGTGCAGACCTGTGCTGACTGGCAGGCTGGCCACCCCTGAGAGATGGTTATTTAGTGAGCAATTACATCTTGCAGTACTGAGCAAAGCAATGACTTATGACCTCATACTTAAGAAGTAAAGTTTTGCATGCTAAACACTCAAAACTGACCGTACATCTGCAGTTACATAAAAAAAAGCACAAGCGCAGCTAAATCAGGAGCGTTGAGTCACAACAACATGTGCATTTCAGAAGATTTAATGTGTTTTTTATATCAGTTTGGAGAGTTATTAACTGATAGAGGGACTTTAGTGGCTTGCAGAAAAGGGATTTTTTACATTTGACGTTTTCCAGGCTATCCCTGGTGCTACCACAAGAGAGCACAGCTGGCTGACTCTCTCACTCACTGCTGAACCTCCCCCTGTGTCACACACATGTGTAAAAGCCCAGGCCTTTAGCACAGATTCATACTGTCGCAGCTTCAACCAGCCACCCCAAATGGGGCCTCCTATTCTGCCATTTGGGAGAGTGGACTTTCACAGTAATGGACACTTAAGAAAGCGACACCTTGGCCCAGTATGATGCCACAATGTGACAAATAGTGAGCTCTTAAATCATTAAATTACAGAGTGAAATGATTTATAGGCCCCTGTAGCAGACAGTGTTATCCGGGGAGCATTAAAGAGGCTCTCTGTTTTAGATTTCACACATTCTGTAACATGTTTATGCAGCTGGATTGTTTTATTGCAGCAACTGAATTAAGCTGTGATAAGTGAGCTGAAGTACCATGCTCAAGGGTACACTAGAAATGCCACACCTGTCAGTGCTGTGTGCTGGATGGGTTTGGCTTCGTGTTGTGAAAGCTTTCTCTTCACATCAAGTCAAATATTTTTACAAAACATAAAACTTGGCCTTTGAGATTCATATTTCAGTTTCCTGATCTTGAGTTTGTAAAAGCTTGGGATTTCTTTATTGGTCTTTATTAAAGACTATTACCACAGTCTACTTGGATCTTACAAGGCAAATTTATTTTGTTCCCTAGTTTTCCCTCCTCCTGGAGCTGTGGATTAAGTGCTACTACGGGTTTTTTTTTTTAAAAGGCAAAGCTTAGTTGCGGTCTGCTCGAGAGGATCAGCTCATTTCCCTTACCACACAACACAGTGTGCTGAGAGCAGAGCTTGTCTTGGAAGATCAATGTCTCCTCTTTTGTCGCATCAGTCATGCAGCTTCTGCGTCACACAATGGCATCGGGGTGGTTGGTGGGGTGGTGGGACGCTTGACTGGAGAGCAGAGAGGACCGCCTACTGATGCCTGGGTATCACACACACACACACACACACACACACACACACACACACACACACACACACACTGCTGATTGTGTCTTTATCTGTCTAGTGACAGCAGATTTGTTTGAACGTTTCTTTATTTTTCCTCCCCCTCCTATAGAGTGAGTTAACATGCTTTATTCTACTTTGACATACCAAACCACATACACCACAATGTGTAATAGGCTGCTACTTGCTCAGAGGATTATTTAAACACTTACGTATAGACCTCTCTCTACGTTTTGTAGAAATGATAAAAGCTGTTATCCATTATTAAGTCTCCGTGTTCATTAATTGTACCTATTTTTCCCTTCGTAAAACTATACGCTCTCACATGACCATTTGTTAATGTTTTTTCTGTTCATAATATATGTCAGGTAGGAGCCTGTGGGTGTCAAAGTTTCATGTTGATTTGTTTACACCTTTGAATCACGTTATCTCTGCAGTTGTTGAGGAAAACATTAAAACAGATTCTGGACTTTTGCACTGGATAAAGAACTAAATGATTTTAGTTACATGCAAGTGTATTACATTTTGTTGTTTTTTATTTTATGGCATTCTCAGCTTTCCACAGCTGTGGTGATACAAAAACCAAAGAGTACTTTCTGTGTTTAACGTTCTCTCATAGCCTCAAAAGCAGTTAACAAGAAAGGAAGGGAGGCCAGAGCTAAATGTGCAACTGCACATTCTCATTAAAAAGAAGTTGCTAAGACAAGATAGAGAAACAAAATAAACAATCAGCGGTCGCACCATTCTTCATCCAGAGCAAGAATGTAGAAGCTGTCAGACCGCTGAGATCCAGGGGCCTGTTAGTGATGACACTTCTGATCTATTTTTTCTGAAGCCTCTCAGCCTTGACAAAGTCCAGCATCAGTGGATTTCTCTCTCACTCACACACACACACACACACACACACACACACAGGCCATTTGTTTGGTTAAGTATGTGCTAAATGCTTCAAGGTGATTATGGGGGGCGTGGGGGGGGGTTCTTCTGTCTTTTCTGCAAAAAACCAAAATGCTTTAATAACTGGTAGGAAGCACCTTGGGTCGAGGAGTTCTCAGGCCTCCTTGAACTTCACAGAAGTGGTTTAATGTTGATGGGCCCACCAGCGAGTCAGAAAATGCTTTATAGCTACATGCCACAGATATATGAACATTTTAAATGGAAATATGACGAATAAAAATGTGAGCAGATACTGCACATAATGTAACTTTCAGAGATGTTTCTGTTCCACAGTTTGTCTCGATATACATTACATTAAGTAATGGATGCTGAAAGGTACGTTTAGAAATGAGGTGCCTTCCTAAAAACTGAATGCTTCATTGATTCAACAATTGTTAGTGTTTAACAGCATTAGTGGTGCAATAACTTTATCAAGGTTTGTTAAAAACATTTAAAAGAAAAGCCATAATTTAATTTCCTTTATGTGTTTTTTAATCTCTGAAGTCTGTGCAAGCCAAATTTCACTGGATGATTTTTTAAAATAAACTGGTGGGAATGGAAAGTTAGATAGATTAGAGTTACTTCTATTGCCCAGGATGTTTAGAGACATTAGTAGTGCCTGGGAGTCCAGTGCATGAGGCTGCAGCTAAAACAAGGCTCCCAAAGAACTTTTTCTTCTTCTTTTTTTCAATGTGCATTTGTTCAGAATTGCCAGCGTTGCTCTTTCTACAGGTCTCCAAAAGACTGGTTTTACACTGTCTACACGCATTACTGCCATAGTCTGTTGAAGGCTGATCCTGTCACCCACATCTTTCCTGCAGCCGGGCCACCCAGCCTGGATGTGCCTCCAACATGTCATCCCTCTGTGTGGTCCTTAACAAAAGAGAAACAGAGAGACAGAGGGAAGCACAGCAGTGCCAACCACGAGAGAGATGTTTCAAAATATGACAGCGTCATCTCTGGGAAGGGAGCGCAGAGAAGAGAAAAGGGAAACAAGAGTAAAGAAAAAAAAGTGTGTGAAGAAAACAAAAATAAACCAAGCAGAGTCTGAGGAAAGTTCAGTGGTGTCTGGTGAAAATATTACATTTATAAATAATAGCAATGCAGAGAATAGAACTAGAGGTGTTAAATTGTATTTATTTTGATTTTATTTATCTATCGATATGGTCATATTTGGTCTTTATTGTTTCTTATTTGATTTATTTGCACAATAAAACATGGCAAAGCAAAGCAAACACAGAAAACACAATAACTTACATGTGCTGGTGTGATAAGACATCCCCGTTTGCTTACAAAACAAACAACAGCAACAAAATATTACATGCCAATAAGGGACAATAAAATATGAAACACGACTTGTTGCTAAATGCCAAAAAACGTTTTGCAACCAAGTTATTTATCATGAATTTATTATGATTGTAAGCCAGAGAACAATCAAACAAAGAATCATCTCAAGGTTTACAACAGAACACAAAAATTATTTTGCAACAGATTTACAATTGCAAACTGTCAGAAAGATGTGTACTATGTACAATTTGTACAACTCTGTTGCACACCTTTGCAATTTAGTATTTTGTGGTGATTCCGGTGTATTTTGTGCTCCTTTGTGGTTGTTTCTGGTCGATTTATTCATCAGTTGATGGATATTAAATAACCTTAACTGCCAATGTGGCTCATTTGTAATTTGCACATTAAAGATCTCTAGCTCACAAGATAGATATCCAATGTCCTGAACGTGTTTTGTGTTAGGGATGATTGATACCAGCCCACTTCTGCGATTTATGTAACACTACATTATAGCATGCAAAGATAAGAGTGGTGGAAACAAATGATCTGCAGGGCAAGTTGATTGTCCATCTCGCCATCTGAGCTCCAATGAAAGACTTTTCTCTCATTATTACAGCTTGGGCACTGGAAGTCTGCAGAGTAAAGTATCATAACTATTACCAGTCCTCAGTGCCTCATTAGGCTTTCTAATATTAACTGACCAATTGTTTGTAGCCACGCTATTACTGTAATTACAATTTGTAGTTTAACACAACAGTATTTCTAGTTATTTGAACATGTTTGATATTTTGTTTGCTCTGGTGGATGTAAAACCTTTGAAAAATTATTTGATTTAATTTGATTACATTTAATTTACAACACAGTGAATCAGTAATATATGAAACACACAAGTACCACAAGTTTAGTGGTAATAGAGGAGAAGAAAGGCCCAAAATGGCTCTGTCTAGAGAAAGAAGGTGTTACAAAGTTTTGATTTTGGGCACAGTTCATCTTTCTCAGAGGAAGACGACATCTGATACAGGATTTGGGTGCAGGGATGGGGTATTTGAGGGATACCTATAGATCAGAATAGGAAACAGACAAAGGCTACTCTGTATTGGTACATCTTTAAGGAACACCATGTTGGGTAATAGCCATTATACTTATGCAGTTTCACTGACACAACACTTTGTAGAGGATATCAGTGTCATTTTGGACCTACAGTGCGTAAAGGCATCAGTGTGCTTCAAACAAAGTACTTGGAAGATTGAACAGCGGCTGAGGCCTCCTCTCCTCATTTTTTTCAGTTTTAACACAACTAATAAAACGAAAGCAAGACCATAAATGCCTTTGAGGATAGTCTGTCCAAACGCGTGTGCTGTGTTTCGCATGTGTACAGATAATTGCTACAGCAAGCTTTATATCAGAACACTTTTTCCTTTACACATGGTCAAACAACAGTCACATCAAGAATAATGTGAACAATACTTTTCTCACCTACAGACAATAAAGTGCCACCTCTTTGCTTCTCCTTTCTCCTCTTCCTCTTCTCTCTTAAGTTCATTTTGAAATCTTGACATCGAAAGCCAAGAATACACCCATGTACCTGGCACACTGACTGCAGTTTAGTGAGACGCAGCCAACTGTGAGGAACAATGATTTAATAAAAAGAATGTGCAAATAGGAGGGCGAAGTATACACTAAGAAAAGTTACAATTAATAACTGACAGCATCAGCTTTAAATTCACAACCGTAACTGGATCAACTGCAAAACACAATGTCCGTGAAAAACACAACATAGATAATTAAATCAAGATGAGATCAAACAGCTTACAGTAACTTGTCACACAAATACACAGTCAAACCCTTTGTCGTCATTGTAGGAAATTAAGTCGTCATGCAGTAAAGCATTGTACAGTTTAGAGATGTACTGTTTACATTGAACAAAACACTCCCTGTTATTTCATGGTCTGTCTGATATAAAAATGGCCAAAGTATTCTTTGTCAATGTCTGGAACGTTAAATGTGTGGGTGTTTAGGTGTAGAAAATATGCGTTTATTGTGACAGCTATAGTGTTTTACAATGTATCTAAGGGAATTTACTTGACATTTTTACTTGATATCTTTCAATATTAAATCTGATGGCTTTTACAGATAGCTACAAAGGCATGCTGCATGAAGTAGGTACAGAACCACATCATCTGCATACAGCAATAGCCTTGTCCTCTTGACATTTATGCCACAGATGCATCTATCTTCTGTTGTGAGCTACATGCTTAACTTAAAGATAATTTAAAACAGAGAATGAACTGGAAAAACAGCTACTCTTTCTTGTGGAAGCAAGAAAATAAAAGTTTGGAAAGATAACATTAAGTATTTATTTCCCACTTGTGTCTATGCAGGAACATGTGGGGGGAAAGACTATAATAACAGGGTTGGTTCAAAGTAAAAAACAAACAATGCTCAGTGCATTGAAAAAATGATACATGAAGTGGGGCTTGATATATGAAGTCAATTTAAAGTCATGGGCACTGTGTGTGGGTGTGATATTTTTAGACGTTTTAGAAGTGGTGTGTTTTTAAATGAGCTAGCAGGATGTAGGACACACAATGAGCCACGCACACTCACACCACAGGTGGTGATGCCACTGTAACCCGAGGGTCTCACTTTCAGCTCATTTTTTCCTCCACGCCTCCCTGGTTCAAGTGAGCCAAGGGGCAAAGAAATGGTTCTGAATATGATGTGTTTTTCTGGGCAGACTTGGAGGAGTCAACTGTAACAGGATTACAATTAAATGGGGCTCTGCTGAGAGAGTAGGAAGAGGCAGGAAGGCTGAAACCTGGGAGAGAATATTTGTATGGAAAAATGCAATTTAAAGAGTACACTTAACAACAGATAAGCATCATCTTCATATCAGGACAGGAAAATAATAATGTAAGGTCAATAACAGCAAGTTTTTCAACTTCTTTTATTTTTTCAATGAATTGAGGCAATGATAACATAAATAACGTTTGTTGATGGCAGCGTAGTTCCACAAACAAATAAATTTCACAACCTGGAATTTCTTCCCTTATAAGTCCTTGCTGTCCTTGGGGAACAACTTTGTTTGTAATGTGCAGACACAAACTCCAAAATGTGTTTAGATAGGACAACTCAGCTAAATCCTTGCACCACATGTGAACAGTGTTTGTCACAGATAATTACAGCTGCTACATTACACAATACAACACATTCAGTATGTCCAAACCTAAAGTAATCCAGCATGTGGCAAACTCACACAACGAGCAATGACATGAGAAAGTGAATGGATGTAAACAATACCGTAATATAAAGACATTACGAGTGAGCAGCTGGACGACTAAACGGTGCTGCTCTGGTCTGCTAATGATCATTCATACGAACTCCGTATCCTGTCCCAAAATCTCCAGCCTATTTATCTTTAGATGGTTTCATTCTCTCTCTCTCTCTCTCTCTCTCTCTCTCTCTCTCTCTCTCTCTCTCACACTCACACACACACACACACACACACACACACATTCACACTACTCTCCTGTATGTCTCCTCTCTCAAACATGAGACAGTAAGTGGATACATAAATACAGCAAGCATTCATACAGTCTCTTGACAAACCTATTTTCTGTCAATGCCTGACATATGTTTGCGAACAACAAACTACAAATGCCTGGCCTGCAAGAAACAACAGTGTGTTCTTCATCATTTGTTGTGAAAACAGTCCCTCTGGTGGCCTCCCTGCCCCCAGCCTGCGTTTCCCCCACTGTAAATCATGATGAAATGGCTTGCAGGTGTCAGGATTAAAGAATACTCTCAAAGGACTTTGGGCCAAAGACACAGTCACAGCTGCTTCTCTCCTTTTGCCAGGTCCTTTATTGCCATTTGTTTTGAGTTTAGTGTGATGGTCTTGTAGTACCAGTGAGGGGTTGGACGAACGGCCAACCTCCAGAGGGTTGAGACCACAGGACATGGAGCTTCGCCATAACTGCTCGGACGTATACATCCAACACTCCCAGGGTGTTTAGCATATCTGCCTGCAGTCAGTAAACAGTTTGTAACTTTAAAAACTTTATTTCTTCTGAGAACCGAGACTGCCCGCTGTCAGTGTTTCTGGAACCAATAAACACCTATCACTTCTCAGTAGAGAGTGGAGCAAATATAAAATGGATTATTGTTGTCTTTGTGTGATTATGGTGCCCAATGTACTGATTGGCATCATTGAGAATGAACCAAAATTAATCTCAATGTCTCCCCTGTGATTACTAAAAGCAGTTGACTGCTGGGGCCTGATGGGAACAGTGAGAGGGAACCAAAACAGTAAAGTTACGGGCCGAAAAATCTAAACAACGAACCGAAACACGCCACAAAGTTCCTTAGAGCTAAAAGGGAACTGCAGAGTTGGATAATAATTCTCTGGGGGTTTCATCTCTAGAAGCAACTCCTTTCATGTATATATTAGTCATATGATATGTGGTTAATATAAAAACATTGATGACTTTAAGTGAGTACAATGTTATCATAACCACTGGCCAGAGCTCTGGAAATAAAATTGTAATAAAACATGTTTTCCTTAAAGTTAAAAATGTTCTTTGGATTGCTATCAGCTGTAGAACAACTAATAAATGTGTCTTTTTTTCTCTCTAAACCATCATATGGGAGTCGACTTCATGGAAATACATAATCCAGGTTTATTGTGAGGTAAATTCTTCCTGACACAACAGTGAGCGTGCTGCTCAAACTGAAAATGATCACAGCCACTAATATAGATCTTTCTTACAACAGACATATTTGCTTGTTAGGTGTAATTAATAATAATAATGATGGCTCTGTTCCATTTAGGTGCCCCAGTAAGCTCTGCCAGTGAGCTTGCATTCACAATAGCACAACTCTGGCACTGGAGCAGCTAAATAGAATGCAGCCATGTTTAATGTTATTAACTACACCTGCATTTGACAAGTCGAAGTGCTGTGAGAAACATCTATTTAAAAAGATTAGTAAGTGACTGAACGGAGTAAAATCCCACATGTAAATAACATAGTGTGCACTACATCATTTGAAATATCATACATTGTAACCTTAAATGCCATTTACCTGTAAAATCACAGCATTACCTTTGATTACATTATGAGATCTTTAAAGAATATAGCAAAAACAAACAACTCTTTATCAGTGATACTTGAAGGAAGGTTTCCTTCAAAGTTTCAATGACACCAAAGTAAGGAGGAAATATAATAATTTGTTTGAGGGAGTTTGGGTTGGTATGTAGGTGTGCCTGTGAAATGAGACTGTGCAGATCAGACTGCTAAGTGCAGTTTGTTGGACCACTAGTATATAGTGTAGAGCTGTTCCAAGCACGTATCAGCCACACTTCACATGCAAGTTTGACGTAAAATGAGTGTTTAGAGTGCCTGCCCTGCTTTTATATACTTGGGCAGCATAGTTATAATTATGATTACCTTGCACCTTGAGTCCAAAACCACTATGAGGTATTATATGAGCAGTGATGAGCACCACTCCTGCAAGGCCAAAGGGAAACAGGATACCAACTGGGATTAGATAGGGTAATTCTAAGGTTTCTTTCAGTATACATTCCTCACAATGGGCGCCTTCTGGACAAAGCATTCTTTATTTATTATCTTTTCAGTTAATATAGTATACTTTTACTTAATACAGTCATTAGACTGTATTTATATAAAACAAAACTGTGTTAACCTTGCGTTTATATGTTAAATGTATGGGTCACTACTGTCAAACCTACTGTGTGTTTATGTTTGTTTCATGTACTGATTTGAGGAAGGTTAGTCTCCTCACAGATCTGATGCCACTATTTCTTGTCTTCTCTTCAGTGGACGTTTAAGTCAAATGCTTCTGTACATCATGATTCATTTGTGTGTGTGTGTGTGTGTGTTTCCATTGCACTTTATTGCATGTTGCTTTTAATTGATAGACCAGCTTTTCCATCTCAACCAAGAGTAAAAACCTTTCTTTCGAATTTTCACCATTTCCCGCAAATGGAAAATAAAAACTGCATAAAAACAGGTGGACGTAAACGCACCTTATGTGACAACACTATGGCAAACGTTTTGTTAAATTTTGTCAAGTTTAGGCACAAAAACAACTTGGTTAGGTTTAGGGAAAGATCACTGATGGGGTTATACTTTGTTAAAGTTAGGAGACCTTTGTTGTAATAGTGACAATAATAAAAACAACACGTGGTTAAGGTAATGGAATGATGGTGGTCGTGTAAAATGGAAAGTTGTGTTGACCCACCGACCTCCTCCCTACGTGGACTGTCGCTCTATAACATCACCTGACTTCCTACAGCTGCTAAAGGGCTTAATTGTCACTTGAATGTAAACAAATGTAATTTGGAGGAATTTACTGAAACTGCTAAAGCTGTCGTTCTTGGGAGGAGAATCTCCATAGGGAGTCATTTTAAACACTGCCCTTCACTCTCCTGATCACTTCGTTGCATCTCCCTATAGGTAGGGACAAATTACACCTTTATCATCCCTATCAGTAGATTGAGTCCTGTAATTGCCACCTTCAACCTGAGCAGAGGTCAAATCAGTATAAGTGAAAACACCTGTGTAGGTGTGCAGGGCCTTTAAAGTAAGTGCATTATATTTATACATGCTTTTATCAGAACTGACAGAATATTCAAGCTGTTTGATTGGCGGTAAACATCTTTCACAGTATGTTCAGAGACTTAAATCCTCCAGTTTGGAGAAATGAGTCCCAGGACAGTTTTATGACCAGTTCAGTGTGTGAGGTATAAGGTAGGAACAAAATAATGAAAAAACCACATGAAACAGGACTTTGAAGCAGTGACATCAAAATTACAAAGGTGATTACACAGCTGAGTCCTGTTACATTCCCTGCCTCTTCCCAGCATGCGTCAGACCTGACAGTCATCACCTTCAGAAACACAGACAAACTTCACCGGCACAGCAGAGCACCTGTTGGGAGATGAAGCTCATAAAAAACGAAGGCCTAGAAAATCACCATGATATTGACTTAACGCATCTAAAACAGACTAAATCAAAGCAGTTAGTCATGACCAGGTATTTATGTCTGTCTTTTGAAAAACCTTGTATCAAACGCAGGAATAAGAACAAAACCGAACATTAAACTAAGCACAAAACATGAGCCATTAAAGATCACAAAGCATGCTAAAATAGACTTGTACAAATACACTCAGTGGCCACTTTATTAGGTACACCTGTCCAATCTAATGCAACCCAAAACAAAAGATCTGCCATTATTTCTACTTGTACAAAGCTTATGATTGTTTAGTTTTTGTTGACACTTCTGTTTACATGTAAAATATAGTCCAACAACACTACGCACTACGACCTCAATGATATACATATAGTTGAATCATCACCTTTCTGACAGGTGCAGATTTCATCATTGATCCCTGATAGGAGGAAGATTTCTTAATGTGAGGTCAAACATCTGACTAAAGAACAATTTGTGTGGCCGCATTTAAATAGGCCTTAAGCTGAAGGGTGGTCAGGACTGATGACCTGCAGTGTAACGTGTGTGGAGGGACTGAATCTGGCTGTCTCTGTTGCTGTTTTTAACTGCACTTGCATAAATTCCCCTTTGATTAGCAAACATCAAGTCAGTCACACAGTAGGTTCAATAGAATATTAATTTGCATATAAGCATATGATCAGTCTGAGCATTTTCAAAACTGAGTATAAAAAACTTTTTTTTAAATGTGTGTGATATAGTGTTTTACAAATCAGACTACCAGCACCTGCCTGAAGATGCACACCATACAGCATGTAAAACATGTCCCAGGCCGAGTGCAGCCTTGTTCTCTCCTCCGCCTCTTCCTGCATCCACCACTCCTCCACACTCTGCTTTTTATTACCCGGTGCCGTGGCACCTGTAGTGGCTGAGACAGGGACGTATACACAAGCCAACCAGGACCATCTGCAGCCAGTAAATGTTTGCCAGAGTGTGATACATTCTTCATTGGTCATGGACCTCTTTGTAATGGTATGTTTTATGCTGACAGAGTAGAAAGAGCAACAGGAAGACAAACAGCCTTTATGAATTTAGGTAAGTGACACTGTAGCCTCAATACAAATGAAGAATCTTATGCCTGCTATCACACACATGTTGTTATACTGTTATGTCAGAAGAAATGTAAACGGGGTGTAGTTGTTTTGAATTTCAGTATTTGATTGGTAACTTTCTGTAAGGCAAAGAGAAATTAATTATTTTATTTCAAAGATCAGAAATACAGACCGCACCTGTTGCAGTATCACTGACATTAAAGTGTTAAATTAAAAGTCAGTTTTAATTTAAGTTTACTTAACAGGACAAGAAGTAGGTGCAGAAGCTACTGTAGAATGTGATAACTTAATCATAATACCAGGTCACTTGTAGCTTGATATCATATCTAATATCTGGAGTTAAAGCTCCATGCATTGATATTTCTTATTTTAACAATGAACCAAATTAATACATTACATAAAGCCATCCCACCAACAGAAAACCATCCAACTCTGCAGCTTAATGGAGTTTTTAGACTCTTTTCGCTGACTGTTTTGGTTTAATAGCTCAGCATTTACTGTATGGGTCGGTCTTTGTGGCTGAACTTTGTACATTCATAGTTTGTTGATGCATTGGAATACGATGCCAAATACTTCAGATGAGATGGTTTAGATACGATAAAAACAGGGATCCTGTGTGTTTGTCTGACCATTTGTCTTATTTGGCTCTGCTGAACTTAGTTCTAACAGTGGCATTGCAGCCCTACGACTCTGCATAAGTTGGCTAAACTATAAATATAAGACCCAGATTTTGTTCATCCCTTAATACTAAAATGTTGCATAAAATATGTATTTCTCTAAACCACCTCTTTCTGAGGTAGAAACCAACAGGGGGCGACACTATCACATCCCCCCCCATAGCTAACGCTAACTCTTAACCGTAGACTGGATCTTTTTACTTTTGTTAAAGGCTCGGAGAATGATTCTGATGGTTGTAGTCTGTGTAGTCTGCCACATCAGAAACACACCTACAGTGGTATCAGGTTTACAGAAAACAACAACCAGGAGAGGGTAAGAGGGAAGACCCGAACAAACTAATCTGGAACATGCAGAGAAAATGTTTTTTATAGTCATTGCTGTGTCTA
Source organism: Nannoperca australis (assembly GCA_036023655.1). Classification (NCBI taxonomy): domain Eukaryota; kingdom Metazoa; phylum Chordata; class Actinopteri; order Centrarchiformes; family Percichthyidae; genus Nannoperca; species Nannoperca australis. Next base: position 11,034 of record JAVQJD010053466.1, on the reverse strand, counting down.
GTTATGTTTTTGCCCCTGAAACAGTGATTCTACCAGAATTCTTGCCTGTTTGTGCTATAAAATCCAATGTTGTCCTCGTCTGTAGTTTATCCAAAACACTTTGCACACTTTGAAATTCAACATATCAGCTGGAATATATTTACACAGTGAAGGAAGTCATATAATAAGAGGGTGTAGCTGCCTGTCTGTCTGACAGCGTATCTCAGAGAAAACAAAACATTAATAAATAAATAAGGAAAACAGTCTGGGCCCTCCACTCCCACTCAGTCTCCTCTGGTTTATCATGCTCGTATCCAACCATCCTGTGGGGCTTGAGCCGTGTTGCAGAGTCTGCGCTCCAACGTGCTATACTGCAATCAAAAACACCTGGCCTCTGGGTCTGGAATGGTCACAACATTACAGCATAAACGAGCCAACTACTCAATATAGAGGCCCCATAATTGTTGGACTGGAGAGGATTTTTTTACCGCACGCTTTTACTATTGTTGTAAGACACCATACCCAGGGCCAAACGTAAATGTCCAATACAAACTTTATGAAGATAAATTACAAACAAATAGGAATTACGTAGAAAGCTTCACTACGCTGACTCACCAGAGCTGTGAGACTCTGCCTGGTAGGGGAAATTAAATGAACTGTCTTTCAGCTTTAAGTGATTTCCTATACGCCTACACATATCTGTTTCACACCTGCAATACAAAAAACGATTTTGCATCAACACTTTTTTTTAATTATATATATATGAGAGGTTTTGTTTCATGACACTTTTAGTGAGGTTTGTAAGATTTGGCAGGACTCCGAATGGCTGAATTTACAGTTCTGGTGCTTGTTAGCTGGGATGTTCTCAAATCAGGGGGCATGCTTTCACTCAGGCAGTAATGAAAAACAATATTATGTTGTTTTGGTCCGCCCTTGTTTCTGGACAGCTTTAGATTGATGTCACAAACAATCCTGGCCAAGAAATTATACCTTAACACAGTGGTACTGACATTATCCAGAGTTTTATAATCCTGCGACCAGGCGATTACTGAATACAGCACACTGAGATAATCAACAATGTTTTCCACTTGCGTTGGAAATGTGCGTCAGATAATGGGAAAGGATGGAAGGATGTATTAAGACATATAAGTTTCATATAAGTTTTAGTATAAGACTTCCATCACAATCACAACTATGAAAAATTATTGAGGGCTCATAATTTACTACATGCAAGATGAGGGAGATACAAAGAAAATGTGAAGTATAAAAATGCCTGAGGAGAGAAAAAAAAAGTTGGACAAAAGTGCATTGTTGTTGTAACATTAATGGGGATACAAGAATAAGAATTTTCCTCCTCATTATGACCAAGCTGCCGGGCAGGGTCTCTGGTTTCTCCCCCCTGCCGTGCCCTGGCACCCCCGCAACATCCCCACAGAGAAGGCTTCCTTGCCGTGATGAGCTTTTGACAGGCCCCAAAACAGCCTGCTTAATGCTGTGCCAGGCCAGACATGGAGCGGCTGGGATGCTGGCAGCTTCTTGGCCCACGCCATGCATCACGGGCCTCAACCCATTTTACCCCTAGTTTCCCTCCTCTCTCTCTCTCTCTCTCTCTCTCTCCGCCCATTCTTTCTAGTGCCTCGGGATTGTTATGCAAAGCTTTCCAAGCAGAGATGTGGGAGTTCTTTTTGAGCACAGATGTATCCAAATCATATTTGTACAATCTCCTGCCGTAGAGAGAGATGTAGGTGGGGGCTAAGATGCTGCTGTTATCTGGGTTGAGCAGCCAGGTGCTGTATCAGATGGCCCTCACCTTCAAAACACAGACACTCACTCTCTGAAATCAAATTCAGCTCTTTCTCACAAATAACTGCTGACAGCTGTTGGTCCTTCACATTCCCTCAGAGATGGTGACAATCTTTTGTTTAACATAAGTTCCTTATAGTTTCATGGCTATTAAAAATATGCACAACGAACATTTTAAAACATCCGTAAAAGAAAGTAACCGCCTCGATGACGTGTCTTGTGTCATTAAAACAACTATTTTAGGATATAGCATTAAAACTTGACATGAGAACAAAAACTCAGGCTGCAGAAACAAAAACCAAAGATACACTACTGCCATCCAGTGTTGAAGTATGAGTACTAGCTTCAAAGAGTTCAAATAAACATAGAAGTCCATCTGCTAGAAGACGTGACTACACAAGGATAACTCATTACAGCTATACCATGCCTTTTCCATTTGTGGTCAGTTTTATGGCTTTTGAACTGTAAACATTGTTCCAAGGAAAAGGAAACACATAACGCTTGTGTTGTGACATTCTTATGTCACTGAAACTCCAAGGGCTGCTTTACTGCGCTTACATTAAACCTGGTTGTCAGTCAACTTATTGGAGGAAAAAAAAGTGTTGGTGGAAAAATAAGGATTAAACTCTGTCTTATAATCAAAACAGCAGTGTGTACAATAAAATGACAGTGCTTGAGCATTTTACTGTGCCTTACAGATTATTGGAAGCACATGTTCTCTATCTGAAACCAAAGTAAATCAACTTGAAGCTATAATTCCTTATTGATTACACCTATTAAAGCAAATTCATTATAAGTGGGTGGAGATGAAGAAGGCTCTTTTAAGAAGGATGTAAGACATGGGCTGCTATTATTAGGACCAGTGAAATGGGCCTAAACAACATTTGAAAGTGTGAAATAAGGCCGGGCTACTGAGATTTTCACACTTAACAGTTTACCATGTGGAAAAACAAAAACACACTTGGCTACGGCTGCCAGTGGCCACACAACTTGATGGTTGAAAACTATGAGTTTGGCTAATGAATGATGGTATGCGTAGGAAATGGAGGGATGGTGAGAGACCAGGACAACAGAAAACTATTAACCTTTATAGTAATAATTTAGTTTATAATAAATCACACAACTATGACATCTTATACAAATGTGAAAGGCATAAGGAAGTGCATTTACTAAAGTGCTGTACAATTCCATACATTTTCTGAGCCTGGAAACTCGTCAGGGGAAAATAGTATGCACATTACTACGATATACTAACTGGTAGTAATTACCATTTAGTAGTACAAGTTGGCAACAATGAAGGAATGAATAGTATATGGAGATAACAACAGGATGTTGTTATCACAAGGAGAATATTTTGGGGTGAATGTCTATTTTGCTGCTGGAGGTCCATTTACAATTTAGCAAACGAAAATATTTTTGGAGAAGGGCCAGCAACATGAAAACGTTAGCATCCGTGAGGTCATCATTTCACGTGTATAGAGTATCGGTGAGATAATATTCAGTTAAAGATAGTAAAGATCCACCGTCTGCAAATGTGATGAAACTGGGGTTACAATCCACACCAACATGCCCCAAATCTTTGTAAAACTCCTGGTACAGTTCAGGCTACAATAAATGGTCTGATTGTAATATTCTGTAATGCTAGTGTCTGAGTACAGTATTTCCCAGACAAGCAATCACAGAAAATACTGCACTCTGACCAAATTCATAAACATATAAAATACCCGTTTCTGGTGAATAAAAAAAAAAGATATAAAAAATAATAATAAGCAGAAAACTAAATCTTTAAAAAGAATTTAAAAATGCTATAAATCATTCCCATGGCCCTTTTTTACGACAGGCACTCAGTCAAGGAATATTTTCCTACCTCCTTTACTGATGAGACAGCTGCAGGACTCTCATGAATGTTGCAGCCACATATCATGCTTCCTCAGGCCGTCAACAGTCATGACATGAACTGTGTGCGAGCTTCCTCTCACACATACGTTTCATGGTGAGATAACTGGAGGCCTCAGCTGAGCCCTGTCAGGAAAGTATTTACTTTCCTTGTCACCGTGACGAGAGAACACAACACATGCACTGAAGTCACACACGTGCAAAAGTTGTTTCCCATTGACAGCTCGTAGCCTTTGCATATAAAACATTTGTTCAACTTTCACACAAATAAGCCGGATAGTCTTTCTCCAACCAGCTGTGAGGTTTGTCTTCCACGTGTTGAGATTAGTAACACATTTCAAAATATCCGTGAATGAGATTTCTTTTAATAATGGTTCATTGACTCAGTTCTAGTCAGTGCTGAAAATGACCTTTATTCCAGAACTGTAGTAAAGCACAATTATGAGGTATTTTCCATTTTATACTACTTTATACTTATAACATTTCTGAAGCAAATATTGTTGTTTTACTCAGCTACAGTTACTAGTTACTTTCCAGATTTACATTTTACACTTTTTTAAACATATGATAAAATATGAACCAGTGGTTTCTAACATGTTTGGCTTGTGAGCCCTCATGTAAAACCGGTGTCCAGTTTTGTCTCATTGTCAAGTTTCAGATGTCTTTGAGATGTTAGCTGTTCAACCAAAGAGACATTTGAAAAAAATGAATAATGATTAATATTTGAAAAAAACAAGGAAAGATTAGAGAAAAGTCCCTGAAATTTAAATTATCTTGTGTAGCAGAGCTTGTTTTTTCTTCCTTTACTCTCCCATTAATCATGTCATGACCTCTCAGATTTATCTTGTGACCCTTTAGAGGGCCCGACCCCTAGGTTAGGAACCACTAAACTAGTGAGTTGTATAAAAAGTTGTTAAAACTAGCTCCACCGCCACCTGCTAGAACAGTAAAATCTGGCTCCGGTGCAATAAGAGGAGGGAGAGCTGGTTCTAATTGGACTGAGGAGATAGGCTGTGACCGTATCTGCAGAAAGCTGCCGTGTGCTGCATTATTTCATCTCTTCATATGCCCTGAAAAAGAAATGATGACAAAAACATCAGAGAATGGAAAAAGCATGACCTCAGACTTTGTAACCTGGCAGATATAATCCAATCATTCTGCTGAGGGCCTAACTCGTGTTTAACGCCAGTCTATACATCATACTGTGTATCTAATTTAAGGCTGAGCTGACTGCTCTTTGAAGAGGCAGTTTTGAAATCACATTCCAGTTTCCCCTCCCAAACAGCAAATTATTTCTCCTCCCACGAGATGTGTGATTTCGGACTCAGAGTTGGAGCAAATCACTTGCAGACTACTTCATGAGGAGCTTATTAATCTGAGACAAGGGCCCGGGATTCAAGTTGAAGTATAAACAACCTCATCATCAATGGACAACGTGAAAAAGCTTTGACTATCCAAAGTGTGTGCTTGGTTCCACCTCAACATCAACATACGTTGAGAGTTAGGTTTGACGCCAGATACCACAGAGAAAAGTTACGGCAAAAATGTGCCCCATAATTGGTAACAGTCTGCGGATTTCTGTAAGCAAGGTAGACCGTAATTAATCCCAGCACAATGAGGATCCTCTGCGGAGCGTGCTCATGTATTTGTTATTGGACGTCACCACAGGGCCACTCTGGAGCCCATCAGATACAGTGTCTAAATACACAGCAATCAGATGGTGTTTTTTCTTCTAAAACATCTCCCACCAATGCCTCAGCAAAAATGACCAAAGGTTATCAAGGACCATCTCCCACCAGACTCTGACCTACATGAACCCACCCTCATTTCCCCCAAAACGTGCCTCAGTGCCTTGTTTCTTCCTCATTAAAATCCCTGAATCAGGTTGTTTAAATTAAGAGTTGGAAAAGAGATGATGGGAAAGGCAGTTTGGAAAGATGCTGAATGTAACTGGCACTTCTTATCTACCACATATTAGCAAAGTTGAGAAATGGTATTTGCCATGTTGCATTAGCCTGCTGCCGTCCCGTCATCGCCTGCCATTCCCAGCAACAACATGATCCAAATGCAGTCCAGATGTCTCAGCCATCAAGCTTCAATATTTCACTAACCCTGCATTAATCTTATCAAGTGTGTCACAGATCCCTGCTTGATAACATCTTAAAGGATTTTAGAAAACCAGTGCCTGCAGCTGACCATAGCTTCACTACAAATTGAAATTGATATCACCTTGCAGATTTATTTTGCACTTAAATGAGCAAAATAAGATGGAAATCTAACAATAAAATTGCTTGCCTCTGAAAACAGTGACACTTAAATAATCCAGATAGAGGAAACTGGGTGTTATTTTATCTGAATCTACAGACAAAGTAGTTAAAATGTCAACACAGTGTGGTTTACCTTACTGCTATTCGGTGTATGGAACGGAGATAATATATGAGAAGCAGTTTTCATGTGCAACTACTTATTTTCTTATCTGGACGTGAGGGTACATAAATCAAGCGCTGTACTTAAAAGTTTTGTGGTACATTCAAAGTCTTTCTTTTGTGTTGACTTGGCACTCGAACCGTTTCAGTGGGAAATAATGTGCATTTTATTCCTCAGCATAAGTAGTTATATATCAGAGGTGTGTTGTGCACATTAAATAGTAGTAGTATAATAAGCATTAATATTCAATGTAAATTATCACATTATTACAGTTTCTCTATTATCAAACATATAGATGAGGGCAAATGGATTCATTAATATACAGATTTACAGATAAAGACCTGCAGTTCAGTTTTCTACACACAGTAGACTCCTCGCTATAGGTTTCATATTTTTGGCTAAAAGTTAAATGTTCAGTTTAGTCCTCGTACTCCCGTCTCCTGCTGGCTCAGTCGTGTGGCAGAACAAGCTTTTTGCATGATAACACGACACCACTAGAAATAACAGCACACTGGCTACAGCTGACAGAATAGATTGAGATAGTTTAAGGTTCTAAAGAAAGTCTTCCAGGTCACAGTGACCACAAAGGCAGCACAGTGTTATAAAAATATGAGCAAATACCTTTTCAAGGTGGTATTACATACTGACACTTGGATTTATTGACACTGAAGGAAATAACTGACATTTATAAGCTTATATGTTAAAGATTATCAGGTAAATTAAACACTTTAACAAACTATTTTCCTGATGCTCTCATCTCTCATCAACTAGTGAAGAGAAATTAAAGAATGTCTTATAGATCCATTTTCATCTGTACTGAAAAGGCTGATGAGGTACTTCAATGGGTGTAATTCAGGGTGGAACAAACTAGACTTTAGTCACTTTACAAACAACTATTTGAGAAATCAGAGGTATTTATTCAATTCTGTTGACATCCGGTAATAATTCAATAATTCTGACACACCTATCTGCAGACTCGTGTCTATTTTCTAGACAAAACCGCAGACAGTCACAATTGTACCAAAACAGTCTGCTCCACCTGGTGATGAGCTTTAAGTGCACATAATTAAAACACAATTACAAATTTCAAAGTACAATATTCTCAGGTTCGCAAAGCCATGACATCATCAGTGTCAGTATGCTGACAGGAAACACTCCCCTCATGACACATGCTTCAAACGTAGCATTTAAAACTGCTGGCTGCAGGTGTTATTATTCCCGCAGGACATTGAAACAACTGAACCCAATACGATCTGAATGACAATTAAGTCAGCTAGTTTCTCAACCTGCCATTCAGTTTCCTGAGCTGAGTCTGGGATACCAACTATGCCTTCACACCGAGCAAAGACCCCTTTCCTCTCTTAAGAATTCTTGTCCTTGGAGTGAAAATCCTGTTTGATGGGTCCTGATTGCGACAGTTTCCCTCAGGGCCAGGGGCACACTGGTTTCCCCAGCCATGGCCTTCCAAGATCAGTCTTCCTCTGAGGAGAGCTGGGCTTCTTCATCGTGAACCTCTCTGTAGGCGGCCATGGGGCCACAGTCAGGAGTGTAGCTCCCCATAGAGAGCTTGAATCCCTCAGACAGTTTCTGGGCTGCCAGCTTGGCCTGCAACTCCTGAAATTAAACACAACACAGAGAAAAAGTTGACATGAATAGGCTGGTAAACAGAAAACAAGCACATTATTATAAAGCAGCACGGCCATAGCTATTAAACCCTCAACAAAAGGGGGGCTGATAATAAGCTTAACAGACCTCCTCAAGTTGACAACAGCACACTGTTTGACGTTTGGCTCTAAAGTCATTTTTTTAGATGTGGCGTGATACACGGTGCCTACGCTGCCTGAACGCTGCCCTCTAGAGCTGATGGAGGGACCTAATGTGGATTTTAATACAATTCACATTTATCAATTAAAGTCACATATTGTATAAAGTAAATTTGTTTGAAATGTTGCATCAAGGTGCAATAAACTGCCAAAAAAAATCACTTTGTTGTAATAATATTTCAACAGAAACTGAGACGTTCTATTTTCATCTATTCCACTACACATTATTGTTATTGGAATATTTTCCATATCGTGCTATCGTACCATAGACTGAACAGTCTATGCTCTGTACGCTATCAACATAATAACTTTTTTAAGCAGGTGCCAAGATAAATATACAAAGTACCTGCAAATAATAACTACTCTCGCTCAGATAAATAAAAGCATACCTTTGCCATGTTCAGAACGACTATCGCTGTGTGAACAAATGCACCCTTTCTCTTCATTTGACTGAGGCCAGTCCAGGGGTTCTGACACAGGGGGGCAAAACAATGCAGGGTCGTCCAGCAAATTAGATGATCCTGCTCAACTTCTGTTAGACCACAACACAACGTCATCCGGCAAAGCGCTGTGGTGGCCAATCAAATACATGCAAGTGCACATTCCTGGTAATTACTCTGTAACATGAATGCCGCATTTCTACCATTTACTGATAAAACCGCTGTGAGTAAAAGAGCTGCAACATCATTTTTGCATAATATAAAACACTGTGCAGTGTTTTGCCATCTGGTAAGCCCCCTAAGAAATAATGTCTCTGTTACTCAAACTGGATTTCCTGGATTGTAAGCCTACGTTTCACAAGTAGCAAAAGGAGCACATCTGCACCAAAGTATCCTTCTGCATTTTATTTTTAATCAGAGCTATTTTGGGGTCTGAACACCTGCCAAATGTTTATAATTCACCATCAATTACTGTAACCAAGTCATTAAAAAACTGTTACCTCAACATGTTACCACCCGGCGTGGTGAGGAGCCCTGTTCATTTATTTAAGACAAAATTTGCTTTTGGGAAGTGCAAATGTCAGACTCCGACAGTCTGCCTACAGTTGAATCTATACACTGTATATAGAGGATAAGTGTGTGGAGGACTCGGCTTCACTAACGTTCTGTTTCTTGGTTTGCTCCTGCAGGAGGAGGGCCGACTCTTCCAGAGACAGAAGCTGGACCGGACCGTGGTGGAGGGGAGGGAGTTTGGCTGAAGTGATGTCGTCCAGGTGTTTTCTGTCCCGCTCCCTCCTGGCCTGTGCAGACAGCGGCGACGAGCCTTCAGAAGACTCACTGGGTGATGAGGACCCTGATAGAGAGACGTCGCTTCTGTGAGGCAGCCTGACAGATGAGAAGATGGCACATAATGTTACTGAATGAAATGGACATAGTACTTTTTTATGTAAATATTTACAGAAGTAATAATCATATCGTGAAAAAAAGTCCACTCACTGATTTGGTTTGAATTTTTGCTTCCTGGCAGCTGAAGTGTTCTCAGTTTTTTCCAGGACAGTTATATAGTGAGGCTTTTTTGGTATCTGCTTTCTGAGAAAGTAATTGTCTCTTGCTGTGCCGTTTAATGGGTCTTTGGGTTCGCTACTGAAACCAGTGCTAGTCTCAGACAGTCTGACCCTTTCCAAGGCCTTCACAAGGTCACCATCTTTTGTCTCATCAGAGTTCAGAGAGGCCCCAGCAGCAGCCGTCTCCATGGTTTCCCCAGCAGCCACTCTAGAGACAAACTGGTCCTGTTTCACGTCCAAGGTTTTGTTGTCCTGCACATCAGCTGAGGCAGGTGAGGTCTCCGTCTCCTGCATCGCATCGTCTGCAGCAGCCTCGCTTTGCGTATTTTGGTGCGAGGCCGCTGGCGTATTGGGGGTTGCACGTTGCTGCAAAGTGAAAGCCTGCTGGTACTTGGACTGTAACTCTGTCCTGGCAGCAAACACCAAGCTCTGTTTGCTCTCCTCTTCATCGTTGTGTTCAATGGCGAGGCGCACCTTCTCCGCAAATTCTTTGATCTTTTTCCCTTTGTCAGGAAGAGTCTGTAATAACCTCCTGCGAACAACACAAACACATCATTTCATGTTATACTCTATCGATAGACAGCTAGATGCATTTGTTATGTTTCACCATTCATTCATTCAGCTCTTTTCTTTTTTACCCATCTGTATTTTGGGTTAAATTATTTGCATAATCATACCAGTATTGTACATTCTACAACTTTTTTCTAATGATGCTGTATAACCATAATAGTTCGTGTACTCTACTGACGACAGTGTTAGTGTAGCTTATCTCAGCTCTGATTGCAACTAATCAAACTTATGTGCGCACTAAAGTCACTATGTCATATTGTTTCTGCTTTATCAAACTACATCGGAGCTCCTGATAGCGAGTCTACGCCAGGGAGTGCCACACTGGGTCACAACTCAGCCCCAGTTTCTCTCGGGTATCGTAGAGATACACGGGAGGGGACAAACTGGAGCTAATGGTGTGAACTTACTTGTTAGAGAGTATCTTCTCCTGTCGCAGGAGCAGTTCTTGGAGCTCTTCTTTGCTCTGGTTTCTCAGGTCTCCCACCTGCCCCTGGCGCTCTGTCCACGACGAGGACATCGCTGTTAGCTAGTGACAGCTAGCTACAGCCATTCACGAACAGCGCGAGCTAACGTCTCACTTCAACATTGTGCTAAACAAACTCGTGTCATACGTTTTCCAGCTCACAACTCCACCATTTAAATTACTATTTTAAGGTTAGAAGACTTTTAAAAACCCTCTGGAGGCGGCAGGTTTACTTCTTCAACGCATGACAACATTTCAAAGAGGGATTCTTCTTCTTCTTCTTCTTCCTCTTCAGGTGGTTTTAGTTGCCATTCAGCTTGTTGGTGCATTACCGCCACCTTGTGAGGCTCAGACAACAGGTCACCTCTACATTCTTCCCTCATTCTTCTTTTACATTTACATACATTTGCATTACACTGTGCATTAACTGGAGCTAATAGTGTGAACGTACTATGTGCATTACACAATATACTGTGCATGACACTGTCTTGGGGCCGGGGGGGGGGCCGCGCGAACCCCCCCCCCCGCGCCCCAAACAGTGACCCACCCCAACAACCACGAACCGGCAC